>PVJH01002542.1:25917-165879 GCA_004026705.1 Nesogale talazaci | reverse complement strand
GGCCTGCACCTTGGAGAGCTGGTGGCCGGCAGCAGGAGCAGGCTCTATTTATAGCTTAAACACCCAAAGCGTCTCCTTGTTGCATTAAAAAGTACCCATCAAGGCTGAGGACTCTCTGGAGCAGTGAAATCAATCTCATTGCATAAAGACAACAGCAAGCAATTGGCATGACATTTTAAGTAAATGCTACAGCCATTTGTAAATGTTCATTTTCCGGGAGACCCCATCTATTACATGACAGCTATTTTCTTAGCATCCCAGTGTGAATTCAGTCAGTTTACAGATAAGCCCGTTGAGGAGAACGGAGATCAAGATGTAAAGTGCTATAATACGGACAATTTGTTACCACCACACCGAGTCGCTCTGTCATTAAGGAGCTCCTGCAGGGATGGGCAGCCTCTCGGCCAGGTGTGCAGAGTGGGGTGGGTGAGCTAGAGGGAGAAGGGCTGGAGCTGGTGGGGGGGGGGGGGGGGGAGAAAGAAAGGAGGGGGTGGAGGGAGCATTCAGGGCCCTCCCCAGAATGGGCAGCAGCAGACCCAGAGGCAAATGGGGCCAGACTCAACGCAGGGCTCCCAGGTGGAGGCAGGCCTTTTCTAGAAGCTTCTTTCTCCAAGAGGTTCCAGGTGAGAGAGACAGAGAGACAGGCAAAAGGCAGCAAGTGGTGTAGTGATGTGGCAGGCCCCAGGGAGGGGAAGAGGGTAGAAGAAAGGAGAGGAGAGGCTTAATCCAGAGCCGAGTGGTCACTACCAGACCAACCACCACGTTTCTCTGCATCTTTACTGCCTGGACACGAAGCACAGTTCATCCCCTGGACTCGGGAAAAGGAAAAAGTATCCCAAACCTGTTGCCATCAGACAGTTCCTGACTCCTGGTGGCCTCCGATGTGCAGGGTGGAAGGGGCTTCCGGGCTGTTAGGGCTGTGGACTCCCTGCAGTGGTCACCAGGTCTTTCTCCTCAAGTGTCTCAGGGAGGGTTTGAACCGACACCTCTCTGGTGGCCAGCTCCATGCTGGATTGTCTGTGCCGCTCAAGTTCTCCTGGCTTGCAGAGGGACCCCCTGTTTAGGGGGGAACCGCACTCCACCCGCAGCCCGCTGAAGCTCCCAGCCCAGGCAGCAAGTGATTGGGATCCAGCTCAGAGAGTGATCCAGAGTGAAATACAGCTCGGAAGAGACTGAGGGTCGCTCTGCTTCATAATTCAATGCGAGCTCCGACAACCCTGACGCCTGCAGGGAGGAGATAAATGACCCCACCTCGGTGAACCTGGAGCTGCTTGAAGAGGTGCCGGGCCTGGAGGATGACAGATGCACCCAGGCTCCCTGTGGGGTGGTCGGTGGGAAGGGGCGCAGCACGCAGGGCCAAGAAGACCAAATGTCTGGAAATTGGAAACCGGCTGAGAGGTGAGCAGAGGCTGCTGCCACCAATTTATCTGGTCCTGGTCCTGTGTGCCTGGTCCTGGGCCTGTGTGCCTGATCCAGGTTCAGTATGCTTGGTCCTAGTCCTGTGTGCCTGGTCCGTGCCCAGTATACATGGTCCTTGTCCAGTATGCCTGGTCCTGGTCCTGTGTGCCTGGACTTGGTCCTGTGTGCCTGGACCTGGTCCTGTGTACTGGTCCTGGTCCAGTATTCCTGATGCTGTGTGCCTGGTCCAGGCGCTGGTCATTCAGAGGACAGACGCTCTCTGACGTGTGCTTCCAGAAACAACTCTGTTGTTATTTGTAAGTTTATTTGTCCATTCATTCAGTAGACATTGAGGGGTATAGCCTACCTATCCCCCATCTTGCTGCCCTGGCAATCCTGCCCTGGGCAGGTCTTGCCAATCCTCTGGGGTTCAGGGTGGACATTGAGCCTGTGGACACCCCTGGGTGTGGTCCATCTCATTTGTTCTCCCTGATGTCTCCTGGCAAGGAACCCTGGTAATGTAGTAGCTAGACGTTGGACTACTATTCGCAAGGTCAGTAGTTCAAAGCCACCCACTGCTCCGAGGGAGCAAGATAGGGCCATCTATCCCAGCTCTCCTCAGACTCGTAGGGCCTCCGGGAATCTTCGCTGACCCCATGACAGTGGGTTTGGTTTGGGATTTCTGATGTCTCTTAGCATTTTGTCCTAGCTGCTGCTGCCAGTTGTCCCCTCCATCCTGGCTGATGGCAAGCCCCAGACTCTATGGTAAAACATGCCACCTGGTCTGGTACCACCCTCACAGTCAATTGCAGAGTGGACTGCTGGGATCTATGACATTGTAAAGATGCACAACCTCAGGAACCTGTAGGGGCAGTTCTACCCCAGGTCATCGGGCCACTACATCAGGATCGACTCAGTGGCATGAGAATGAGTGAGAGGGGGTGTGAGATCCTTAAGCATGAATCTCCAGCTTTCTCTTCCAAGCCCATCTGGGTCTGAGGGCCCCACCCCTGAACCTGCTCAGCGTCCTCTCCCTCTCCGCCATCACGTGCGTGTACCTTGGCTCACAGCGACTCCACAGGGCAAGGCAGAACTGCCCCTATGGGTTTCTGAGACCGTATCTCGATGGAAGTAGAAAGCCTCACCTTGTTCCCTTAGAGCAGCTGGTGGGTTCACACCACTGACCTTGCAGTTAGCAGCCCAAGGAGTTACCACAATGCCACTGGGACTCCTGGTTCAGCATCCTGGTAGCGGGAAAGCAAGCCTCGTCACTGGTGGCCAAGCGGGGGCTGCACACAAGATGAGCAAGAGAAGCAGAGGAAGAGAGGACACAGAAGGGGAGGGACATGAACGGCACTGGTCTGCCTCCCACTGCTGGGTTGGACACACTCTCTCCACAGGCATGCCTGATGGCTGGAGGTGTCCTCCCAGGCCTGCTGAGAGCCATTCACAGCTGAAGGGGGGGAATGCCTGGTTTCTGTAAGTGTTCTTCAGCAATTAGATGCTGGAAACCTGCAGAGGCAGGGGTAGGCGACCAGCACCCTGTTCTGCCATGCTCTGGGGAAAGGCTGGTGCTTCAAGACTCTCCGTGGGGTGCCTCTCCATCATAGCAGCTGGCATGTCCATCTGTCAGGATCAAGGATGAGGAGAAAACCTTCACTCACTGGGGAGTTGTGGGAATATCCCAGAAATGCCTGTGTGGATTCTGACGGGGCTTCTAGGAATAGTTTTCTCTGAAAGGTCCTTTCTTCACCCTAGTGACCCCACCTTGACTTGACCCCTTTCCCAGGATGCTCCTCCAAGTGACCCCAGGTCCTTGGAGTGAGGAAGCCCAGTTCTCTGTGAGCAGTCTCAGCTCCAAATCTCCCTGGATCTCTGAGAAGAAGAAACTGGGAGAACATGTCATCGGAGTGGCCGAGGGCATCCTCCTGGTCACTGCCGGAGAGAGGGCAGTGGGCATTATGGAGCCTCTAGAGTGAAGCAATCCTTCTGAGGTCATGGAAGGCCATGCCCACGGCGCCTATGTGAAAAACACAGCTCTTCTACGATAAGTAAATGAGCAATTGCCAGCTGAGACGCCACGGAGTGTCCTTAGCTTAATCAGCCGATGTCATCCCGAGGTAATCTCCCACTCTATCTTTCTTGGCTCTTTCAACCTCCTGTGTCACTGCTGCTCACAGGTCTCCCGTAAAGAGACAGGGTGCAAAGGTAGCGCTCCGTCATGCCCTCATTTCTGCCAAACCCAAAGCGGTCATCAACCAGAGTGACCTACGCACTGACCAAAGACCCCCCCTCTGTTAGCTTCAGCCCACAGCAGACCCAGGCAGAAAGTGAGCTTGGGTGTGAGTTCTGGGTTCCTGGAGACCAGGAGGCTACCTTTGAGGCTGCCCTTTGAACCCTTGGGTAGATCCCCCAGTTCATGTGGACATTGTGTCCCCTGGTAGCACACACTGTCACTGATCATCCTCACGATCGATGGACCGTTGGACCACTGGACTGTTGTTATCCAGAGTCATTTTCTCCTTTTACCCGCTTTATTGACAAGGCATCCACCTGTCATATATCTCAATAGCTCCACTATAGAAAAGAGTTGAGCAGTCATCACCACCGTGCGTGGTAGAACCTTTTCTTTCTTGTACTCATTCATTATCACTAGCCACCACCATCCCCATTTCCACCCCGACCTCCTCTGGCACTCCCCTAAGAAACCGTACATCGGGTGACGGTCTCTGGAGATTCGCCATCAAGTTTCCATCACGTGGTTTGGGGACACAGATCACCAGGACAAGCCCAGGTAGCACAGTGGTTACATGCTGGGCTGCTGACGTCCACGCCGGCAGTTCAAAACCACCAGCCGCTCCGAGGGAGAAAGATGAGGCTTTCTACTTCCTTATAAAGAGTTATGGGCTCCTGGTGGCCCAGAGGTTTTGAGTTGGGCTTCCATCTGCTGAGCCAACAGTTTGAAACCACCCCCTGCTCTGTGAGAGAAAGAGAGGACTCTTTCTTCTCCTGGAAACAGTTATGGTCTAGGAAACTCTGCGTGGGCATTCAGTCCACGGCGATGAGTTGGTTTTGGGAAAGAGTTACAGCCTCAGAAACCCACTGGGGCAGTTCTACCCTGTCCTACAAGGTCGCTATGACTTGGCTCTGTTTTGGTTCTGTTCTCTCTTTTCCTAGTCCCTCTGAATCTGGAAGTTCCCCTGAAACCCACTGGGCATCCCAGCACCACGCTCCTGAACAGACGGGTGGGAGGTGCCTGCCTATGGAGCATTGGCTAGAATTCAGACCCTGGCCCTGACCTCAGAGCTAGTGAGGATGCATTCTCTCTTTGACATCACACTTGGGAAGGGACCCGAAGGTCGACTTCCACCTTCCCATGTCACGCTTTGGTAAACCGAGGCAGGATAACATCATGATCTGTTCAGGATTAGACGCGGGTTTCCCCAAACTCTCCAGCCTAGATGAGGTCCCTTATTGGACAGCTGCATGACCCATGCAAAGTCCCCAATCTTTCCCTCCCTCCATGCTCATGTCTACACAACGGGTTGACGCCCCTGACCTCTTGGGACATGGGAAGCTGACATAAGATCAGCCTGCCTGCCGTGGAACAGATGTGTCTGTTGCCAGGTGAGGGGAAGTTGGGCCCCTTCCCTCAGGTGGTTGGGATAGGAGTGGGCAGGAGTGGAGGGGCAGGGAGTGGGGAGGACAAGGTTGCAGACACCAGTCTCTGGAGGCTCCATCCCCACCGTTTCTATAGCAACGGAGCCCAGCCCAGCAGTGCCTATGGCTTGGTCATGCAGCATCCCGTCGCTCTCATCTATAAAATAATCAGAAGACCATCCCAAAATAATCAAATCATACGCTCTCCTGGGCGCCAGCGGGCCGGGGCTGTCATGCAGACGTGACAGCAGTGACGGGACGTCAGCTCTGCTTCCAGCCTCGGTGCAGTCAGGGAGAGACGGCTTTTGCCTTTAACTCTGACAGGGGAGAAGGTAACGTCAGGTCCAATCTCCCGCACCCTTCTAATTACCCATCCCAAAGGCTCAGCCCCACTCGCCCAGATCCTTTACGCCTGGACCTCTCTGACTTGGTGCTTCTCTGCCGCCCCCCACCCCCCAAAACCCCAAGCTCCAGGCCCTCAGCTCCCCCCTCTAGGGCTCTCTCGTGTCCCCTTCACCCCTCGGGTGGAGCAGGGTGGTGAACGCACCCAAGCAGTGCTCTTTAAACTTTAACACATGGAAGAATTTTGGGGGAAGCCGATGGACAGCTGGGTCCTAACTCAGGAGGTTTCTGGTGGAAGCTCAGCTGTCGTTGATGTGAGGTTCCATCCAGAAGCTTCTGACTCAGAGAGAGAGAGAGCCCCATGTAACACAGAAACGCCGCCTCTCCAGGCATCATCCTCACCATAGCTCATTTGTCTGAGCTCATTGTTGCAGCCGCTGGGCCAGTCCATGTGATCCAGGGCCTTCCTCTTTTTGCTGCCCATCCATTTCTCCAGGGACTGGACTCTCCTGACAACTTCTCCAAAGACCTTGAGCCCGAGTCTCACCGTCCTGGCCTCTACGGAGCCTTCGGACCAGACTTCTTTCGAAACAGACGGATGGGATCTTTCGGTTATCCATGACACGTTGACTGTTCTTCACCAGCACCGTGCCTCAAAGACATCGATTTCTCTCCCTTCTTCAATGTCTAACTCTACATACAGATGAAGCAATTGACAACGCCATGGCTTGGGTCAGGCGTCCCTCAGTCCTCCAGATAACACCCTGGTCGCCCCATACTTTAAAGAGGTTTCCTGTGGCACGTTCACCTACTGGATGCACTGTCCTTGGGTCTCTTAACTGCGCCTTCCAGGAGAGTCAGTGACGAACCTAAGCAAGATGAAAATCCTCCATCGCTTCCACCCTTTCTCCATGTGCCACAACGTGACCGACCAACTGGCCCAGCTCTGAGGATGTGGGTCTTCTTTCCACGGAGCTGTCATTCCCCCAGGAGCCTGTCATCCTGGCCCCTCATCAGCCAGTGCTCCATGTCCTCTGTGTTAGTCTGGGTAGACTAGAGAAACAAATACATAGACCCGCATATGGATATAGGGGAATGGTTTATATACAAAAGGAATGGAACATTGAGGAAGCATCCCAACCCAGTCCAGTTCAAAGTCATAAGACTGATATTAGCTGATATGTCCAAGACCAGTCTATAAAGTCTCCTTTCGACTCACGAAGTCACGAGCCAGTGGGTGCAGAGTCCTGGCACCGGCAGGGTCCCCTCATGGCTCCTTGTCTCCAGGGTTCAGGGTTCATCAATAGCATCCAGTGGTGGTAGAAGCAACTCAGTGCTGGCAGGGGTCTTCTAGTGGCTTCTCCAACTTCAGAGGTCTGGTTTCATCAGAGGAAGGCCGTGTGGCTTTTCAGGCTCCTCCAGCAACTCAGACACTGCCATCTTGTCTTCTGTAGTTTGCGGTCTCTGAGACTAACTCCCAACAACTAGAGAGATAGCTTCTCATCTCCACCAGGGAAATATCACGAGATTTCCCAGAAGTCTCAGGAGAAAGCCATGCCCACACGGAGGTCTCATTGGCTACTCAATGGCTATCTCCAGATGAACAGATTAGACGCCACCTCTACATCTCCATCATGAAATTAGCATAAGCACGTGATCGCCACATCTTCCCAGCCTGACAGCAAGCAAGGTTGTGTCATCTGCATGTCCCACATGGTCAACCAGCCTTCCTCCAATCCCAATGCCACCTTCTTCTTCATATCGTCTGGCTTCTCTGAAGATCTGCTCGGTGTGTACATTGCATGAGTATGGTGAGAGGACACAGCCGTGATGCACATCGACCTTGATGTAAGCCATGTGGGGTTCCCTTGTTCTTCTCTCACAACTGCTTCTTGATCCAGATACATACTCCATACAAGCACGATGGGATTGCCGTTCTTCTCCAGGCTATTCATCGTTTATTATGACCCGCACAGTCAAATGCCTTTGCATCCTCAGTGCAACACAAGTAACCGTCTTTCTGGTTTTCTCTGCTTTGAGCCACAATCCCTCTCACATCAGCAGTGGTTTCCTTGTTCCATGTCCTTGTCTCAATCCGATCTGAATCTCTGGCAGCTCCCTGTCCTTGCACGGCTGCATCCGCTGTGGGATGAGCTTCAGCAACATTCCACCAGCAGGTGAGATCAGTGACATTGTCCTATAATCTGTGCCTGTTCTCTTGTCACCTCTCTTTGGAATGGGTACAAGCATGGACCTCTTCCGGTCAGCTGACTATGTAGCTGTCTCCCCACAGTTAGATTTAGAGACCTTTGCTGCTGCATTTGTGTGTTTGTCTGGGTAGACTAGAGAAACAAATTCATGGGGACTCACTAAGAAAGAGCTTTATATATGAGTGTTGAATATTGAGAAACCAGCTCAGCCCAGATCAAATCCATAAGTTCTATATGTACCCATATATACCATACCAATCTATAAATTCCTTCAGACTCACGAAACACATGGAATGACGCTGAATGCAGAAAGATCACAGGCCAGTGAGTGGAAAGTCTTGTGGATCCAGTGGTGGTAGAAGCATCTCAGCGTTGACGTGGGTCTCCACTGGACTCCTCCAGCTGCAAGGTTCTAGCGTGGCCCCATGTGCCTTGTCAGCAGGAATGTCTCTCAGGGAGTGGACATGCGTCCTGCTTCCAGCGAGGTGTTTACCTGATGACCAAATGAGGTCATCAGGTTGTGACCTGATTGACAGGCTAGACCCCACCCCTTCACTCTTAATCGTCTCAAGTTGACAGCGGATGGTGTAACTACCAGTCTGTTTTTCTTCAGCTGCTTCCTTCTACTCATTGCCATTCATGTAATCATTCTTCTTCAGCTGTGCCGAAAATATATACAACCAAACATCCTCCAACCCAGCAATGCCCGTATGCCGTTGGTAGATGCTGTCTTGCTGACGAGCTCCCGGGGGGTGCTGCTGGGAGGCAGTGTGGGACGTGGCATACACAATCAGCCATTCTCCTGCCCCAGACACCTCCCCCACTCCCACCCCCACATTGGGGAGAGGGGGCTTGCTTCTGCAGACTGTCTGGTCCTGCCTCCAGAGCACTGGCTGCCATGGGAGGGTGGGGTAGGGTGGGGTTGCCCAGAGCCTGGGGGTTCACCTGTTCTCAGGTGCTGCTGTTGCTGCCCACCTTTGCCTGGAGGACGGCACGTGGCCAGATGAGGCTCAGGTAACCTAGCCCAGTGCCGCCACTCGGGATGTCTGTGCCCGGAGCGGGCGCTGCACTGGCCCCACCTCTCTGCCGGCAAGAAGGTCCGTGCGGGAAGACCCTCTGACAGCAGACCAGAGCCACCCTTCTGTCACTTGGCCAGGGATGTACGCAGAGTGATACGGAGGGAGTCTAATTTTGCAAAATCTGCACAAAAACCGGCCGGATTTATGTTTCCACTGCGAGAGGAATGCTGCCGAGTGGAAATCAGCAGCAGAGTTCCGGGGCACTTCTATTACCTCTGCCTGTCGGCAGCCGTGACGGATGGGCCGAGTCAGACTGCAAACGAAATCGCTTCCCCCTCTCGCCAACCCCACCCAGCCACGGAGCCTCCTGCAAACCTCCAACTCTCCCCCCACATCACCGACAACTGCCATGACAGCCAATGACAGGAGCCCAGACAGCAGTAGGGGCCGAGGGCCCTTCCCCCAACCCGTGGTCCTAGCGGCGTCTGTCTTTCCCCCACAGCAGGGGCCCCTTCGGGCGGATGGCTCACGCCTCATCTTTCTCCCTTGTTTTAATCAAGGCGCGATCCCCATCATCAGCCCGCCGATCTGTCGTGTCCCCCGCTGCCCGTACATCACCAGGCACATGAGAGGTTTCACCATGGAGCTTCCGGGATAAATGGTGGGGAGTCTGAGTGAGGAGGCTACATACCATCCTGATGCATTGGCCTTGGGGTTGATGGTGGTCAAGGGCGCCTCAGACAGGCCGGGTGGCAGGGTCAGAGAAGGAGAAGGAGCAGAGACAGGTGGTCAGGACTCAGCCCAGGGAATCCGGGGCCAGAGGGAGGCCAGCTGGAGCGGAGGCTGAGGCGTCAGTACAGTGTGGGTGGAGAGGGTGACTCACAGAAGCTGGATCTTCTAGACATGGACCCGGGAGAGTGTAATGGGGGAGTTAGGGGCGATGGTTCCCGCAGTGCCGGATGAACAGAGAGGAACTGGCCTCCAGGAGGTTTTCCAGGCTGGGCCTCTCAGAAGCAGATCACCAGGCCTTTCTTCTGAGGCACCTCTGGGTGGTCTCGCCCTTCCCTGTTTGTGGCACTTGGTACAAGAAGTACATTTAGGGTCCTCCCCTGCCAGGTGGGAACAGGAAGGAAAGAGGATTGGCTGGAGCCAGAAGCTGGAGCTCCGTGTCCAGCTGGAGCCCTGGAGGCATAGCGGGTTAGGACTGGACTGCTCTCCACAAGGTCAGCGGTCTGAAACCCCAGGGACTCATGGGAGAAAGGGGGGCCTTTCTACTCCCACACAGTGACCGTCTCAATCACGTCCCTGTGAATGAGGGGGAGTGTGGAGTGGAAACCCAAAGCCCCTGTAGACAACTGGACAGCCCCTTACAGAAGGGTCACCAGGAAGAGATGAGCCAGTCAGGGTCAGTGCAGCACTGAGGAAACATACAGTTTTCCTCTCGTGCTTTAATGCTTCCTCCCCCACTGCTATCATGACCCCAATTCTCCCTTACAAATCCGGCTAGACCAGAGCATGTACACATGGACTGATAAGAGCTGGAAACACAGAGAATCCAGCACAGAGAAACCCCTTAGGACCAATAATGAGAGTAGCAATACTAGGAGGGGGAGGTGAATGTGGGGGTAGAAAGAGGGAACTGATCACGGTGATCTACACAGAACCCCTTCCCTGGGGGATGAACAGCAGGAAAGTGGGTGAAGGGAGACGGTCGTCTATGTAAGACATAAAACATTTGAAAATAAACTATCAAGGGTTCCTGAGGGAGGAAGGGAAATGAGCTGATACCCCGGGCTCAAGCAGAAGAATGATTTGAAAATGATGATGGCAACGTATGGACAGATGTGCTTGACATGATGCACCTAAGTATGGATTGTGATAAAGAGCAGGACGAGTCCCCAATAAAATGACTATTAAAAAAGTGATCATTTCGGAAACCCACAGGGGCAGCGCTGCCCTGTCCTGAGGGGGTCACTGAGGATGGCAGGGGTTGGCTGGTTCTGTTTTGGCTCTGCCACTAGGCTGCTGGGGAGGCTGTGACCGTGGTCAGGTGGCTCTCTGCTCTGAGACAGTCCCTGTCCTGCCTGCCCCTGCACATCAGGTCCGTCCAGAGGGGATGGCGGTCCACGCCATGTCCACCACTGTGACACGTGATGGGAGGTGTCCCCGTGAAGAGCAGGGGTGCTGTCTAAGCACAAGCCGATGGAATCTTCTCCCCCGAGTCCACCCCTGGGGAGAGCTGGGGATCCGCGTGGCAGAGAAGTGGACAGGAAGAAGGGCCGGATCTCCCGATGGGCCAGTCAGGAGCGAGAAGACTCTTCCCTGTGTTCTACATTCGCCGTCCCTTCCTGGCAGCTGCTCGAGGACGCAGGATGAATGCGTCTGCAGTATTCCCAGGAGTGGTGGTTCCCGTCTGATGGGACTTAGTCCGGAATCTTCTCGTGGCTCCCTGGGACGTGTCCTGCATCTGCCTTGGGAGAGGACATGAGACGAAGGAGCTGGCAAGTGTGCCCAGGTAGTACAGGAGGTGGTATTGGCCCTTGGCTCCTGGCAGCGAGGGCCCCTTGGTCGTATCTTGACTGGAACCTTCCACCAGGTATTTCTTCCTCATTGCCTCTGGACGGGCTCCTACCATCAGCTTTGCACCGGCGGCTGAGCACAGACCTGGCTTGCTCCATCCGGACTCCTGACAAGTAAGAAGGAACCGATTCGGGACTGGTGGGAGCTTTGACCGAGGCCAGACTGTAGCCAGGGCCACCTGCCAAGGACTCATTGGCATGCGTGGCTTTGACCCTGTCCTCCAGCCCCTCCTGCCCTTCCTCCCTGGGTCTTCCCATAAGACACTCTCCCTGGTCCTTGCATAAGGGCAGGCCAGGCAGCTGGATCCCCCTGGCCTGAAGTCCTTCGAAAGCTGGGCCTCCTGCTCCGGCCAAGCAGCCCTCAACCTCGGCTCTGTAGCCGCCGGGCTCTCCTGGCCTGCAGACCCGGCAGGGCCTGAAGCGGCTTGCACTGGTGATTCTGGAAAGTGCTGAGCCCATGTGGACTTGTAAGCAAGTGGCCGTCCCCGCAGTGGGCGCCTCGAGGGGGCCATCAACATATCATTAGGCCTTCTTGTTCTCTGGTTGGCGCTGGATGGCTACCTCCCCAGCACAGGCCCAGCTCCCGGGACAGCTGGGGTGATTGCTCTCAGGCAGAGATAACTTGGGGTATGACTGGGGGGTTGATGGAGTGGGGGCAGGCTGTAGCTGATGTGACTCCCTGCACACTTCCTACCCCTGCACAGTGTCCCCTGCTGCCCAGGACCCTCGGGGAAGTGTCCCAGCCAGGAAGAGCTTCTGTCAGTGTCAGAGAAGCCAATAAGCCAGGAAGCAGGGCTTCCTGACGCATCATCAATGCACACTTTCGTTTCTTTTTAAAACCGCATTAGAGATGCCGTTCAAGGAATGACTGGCATGTGTCTCTCCCCCTCCACCCACAGGCCCACCCACACACTCAAAGCCCCTTTTCAAACTCAGACACCCTGACGGAGGTAAGCACGGGCTGGCTGGTGCTTGTCTGTCTGCCGGGAGCAGTCTCCCATCGGTGGCTCACCCCAGATGCAGATGTCCACCCTGATGATGCTGGAGACCCCATGGGAAACTGCCCCTATGGGTGTGTGAGTATGCTCCGCTCAGCCCAGGCTGACTTAGCTTCCAGAATCTTCGCCCCTGACTCCTGCCCGCTTGGGTCATTTTAGAAGGAGCCATGCAGCTGTGTGAAGAGAGAACCAGGGTTCTGGGGAGATGCTGTGACAATGAGAGTCCCAGAGACTCAGTTTACCCAGCTGGAGCCTGTCGGGGACCCCCAGCTTCTGCAGGTGTGCTTCCTGCATGCACACACTGGTTGCTCTGGTTGTCTTTGCCATGGCGTTTGTCTCCCGCCCCCTCCCTGCCAGTGGCCCACCACGTGAGGCAACCTCCCTCTCCCTCTGGGCAGAGCGCTCGCTGTTGGAATCAGACAGTAGATTCTGCATAAGTGTCTTCAAGATGCATAGCCTCTCCCCTCTGCCTGTGCGCACACGGGGGCTCCCTTCCAGGGACAGGGGGCAGGGCCAAGGCTACCTGGAGGCTCCTGGACAAGGTAGAACTGCCCCTGTGGGCTTCTGAGTGGAGAAGAAAGCCTCTTTCTGCTCCTTCAGAGCAGCTGGTGGTTTCGAACTGCTGGCCTTGTGGTAACAGTCCGATGACCAGGCCTCTTCTCAGTGCATGGCAGCTTCCACTCTGATGAACCGTTGTAATGATCATCAGGGGCACTCGTGATTTTGTGGTCAAATGACCGTCTTCCCCAGAGTGTTGCTGTGTGCGTAGGGTTGGACACGGCTGTCCCATTGTATTCTAAAATGAAAGTCCCGTGTCCTGCCAGTGCCCACCCAGCAGCGGAGACCATGGGTTGCTGTGGTGCTGAACAGGGTCCAGTGAGAGAAAGAAGAAAGGCCAGGTAACCTCCTTCCATCACTCAGCCAATGAAAACCCTGCATCACTGCCGTCTGGTCTGCAACTCATCACGGCAACATTTTTATCCCACTGTGCATGGGCCATCCATGATGACGCCGTCAAGTAGCCAGACTTGTCCCCATGGCTGTATCTCCTGACCCTAAATCACCAGACCACTCCCACAGAGTCTATACCCACTCGTCAAGCCCCCTGCAAGACTTCCAAGAGCGTAAATCCATACCAGAGCACACAGCCTCATTTTTGTTCCACAGAGGGGTTGGTGGGTTTGAACTACCAAACTTGCAGGGAGCAGCCCAGCATCTCACCCAGATCACCACCCTGGCCCCTAATACAACCTTCTAAGAACTCAAACCAAACCTGCTCCCTCTTGATACTCAGCTAATTGTTGTTAGATGTGCCTTCAAACCACTTCTGACCCGTAGTGGTCCGTGTGGCACAGAGTCACTCTGGCCGGCCCTCCGCTGTCCTCACACAGGTTCTTGTGTCAGCCCATCTTGCCCAGTCCTCCCCCGCCCCCTGCCCTTTTTCTCGCTGTCCTACTACTTTACCAAGGGTGATGTCCTTCTCCAGGGATGGTCTGTCCTGCCAACACATGCAAAGTCTGTGAGATACAACCTCACCATCCTTGCCCTTAAGGAGTACTCTGAGGGAGACAGACCTGGGTATCCTTTTGGCAGTCGTGGTATGTTCAGTCTTCTCCACGAGCACTACAGATACTTCAGGATGCTTACTGACTGCACACTGTCCAGCAGGGTCGCTGTCACTCCATCCACCGCCCAGAGCTGTGTCTCCATCCCGGCCTTGCCTATGTACCTCGACACAGACAGAGACTCCACACCACTGCTCAGTCCATAGGTGCCCCCGCAACGCATACTCTCACCCTGTGGTCTTTGATGTTTCACTAGGACCACACTTGAATTCTCCTCGCTCTGCAGAGTTTGTATTCTGGGACCATCTTCGCTGCCTTGGGTGGCTGGGTGTAGTTGGGCAGGAAGTCCCTCTGGGAAGTTCTTCCAGGTTTACAGGAACCCCTCACGGAGCCCCCTTGGGAAGGAGACCTTCCCTCCCCCCCCCACCCCACCCTCCGCAGGCTGAACAGAAGCAGGGGCAGTGTGCATCGGGGTCTGCAGACACCCTGTTCCACGACGCATCTGGCTGGATGTGTATCTTTGAGAAATGGCTATGCTTTCATATTTGGATTGGCAGTGGAACCAATGCCTCCGAGGACCAGAGAAGTCCAAGTCCCAGCTCACACTGGAGATGAAACGGTTTTTGACGAGAAGGAAAAGACTATTATAGGGAAAATAGAAATGGGAGGGTGAGGGGGCCCCAGGGAAGGGAGCTTGTTGCTGAAGACAGAGGCTGGGCCACCCAGGCCTAGGGGTCAGACAAAGTGACCTCCTCACTTCCAGGGGGATCAAGACTTTGAAGCAGGGGACTTCTGGAGTGGACCCCCAGCACGGTTGAACTTCTGAAGGGAGGAGGCGGGGGCACTGCCAGAGATGGCTGCCCCAGAGCAGAGGGGTTCCTTGAAGACATCTACTAACCCAGACCAAATCAGCCAATTTCCCATGGCTGACTCCGAAGTGCAGCTCCATCACGTGCATTGAAGCAGGGCAATGCCCCGCAGGGCTCTCCATAGCTGGCAGCTTCCCCATGGGCAGCCAGGCCTTTCTTCCGCCAGACTTGAATGACTGGTCTCTGGCTGACAGTCATTGTATGCATCCATCGCATACCCCAGAGACTTCTCATCAGCCGGGCCCTGCCTGTCAAACCATGCCATGTCTCAGGGCTCCTGTCACGGCATCATCCCTCCAGGGCAGCAAGATCAATGTCCAAGACTGTGGCAGCCACCGTCCCCGGAATCACTGACTGCTTGAATCCTAGCATCTTTAGCTGAATGTGCAGATCCCAGGCAGGGCTGGCGCTGCGGGAGGGGGGCAGCAGAGAGGAGGGGTCTCAGAGGAGGAGGGGTGTCTCTGAAGCTGCTCGGGGTCTCAGGTCCTGGCTATGCTGCTTTCCGACTGCTTCCGCCACCGCGAGCAACTGCCTTGCGCTCTCTGAGTCTCTGACTTTTCCTTGTCTCAGGAGAGAAGCCAGAGCATCAGTAGTTGCCGGGGAGGATGCAGGCAGGCGAGTGAAGCAGCACGTCAAGTTCAAAAGCAAAGACGTCCCTCAGATGGGTTCGGTGCGACTGACCCAAGCGGTAGTGTTTTCAATGCCCATGAAGGCTGGACAACAGACCAAGGAAGACCCAAGGGGAACAGGTGCCTCTGCTTGGTGCCATTGGTGCAGAATACTGACCGAGCCACGGGCATCCAGATGAACAAGCCAGTCCACTTCGGGAGAAGCACAGCCGGGGTGAGGGCCGAGTGGATGGCCAAAAGAAGCGGAAACACTGTCTCAGAAGAAGAATAACCAGCGTGCTCCCGACAGGCAGGGATGGTGAGATTTCATCTCACAGACTTTGTACGGGTTGTCAGGAGGGACCAGTCCCTGGCGAAGGAGGGCGGTGAGACAGAGGAAGACTGGAAAGGAGGGGACTCCGCAGTGGGCTCGGACACAGGAGAGCCTGTGCGCATGGCCCCGGGCTGGGCGAGAGATGCACTCCGGGGCTCCAGATAGTCACAGCACCCTCCCAGCCCTCCATCCACCTTGGGGTGCCTGCTGCTGGTTCAGGGTGCACACGCCAGGTGTGTTGAAAAGTTGGGGGCTTGAAACAAAAAGATGTGAAGGTTGACTTCAGAGAGGATGACTGTCTTGGAACCCTAAAAAGTAGTCCCCCCCCAAACTAAACTCACTGCCATCCACGGTGAGCCAAGTCACAGCAACTCTTCCAGGCAGGCTAGACCTCCCCTTTGAGTTCTGACACTGGAAGCCTTTCTGGGAGCAGAGAGCCCCGTCTTTCTCCCTCGGAGCAGCGGGTAGTTTTGAACTTACAGATAACAGTCCAGTGTATAACGACTAAGCCATCAGGGCTCCTTGGGAGACTCTAAGGGACAGTTTTTCTCTGTCCTACTCTGCCCTCTCTGTCCTCAGTTTGGTTTCTGGCAACAGGATTGGTGTTGGGTTCTCTGCTTCTTAAATCACCCACCTGTCAGGAAGCCACTGTCCCCGCGGTGGTCCTCAGATGGATGACACGGTCACTGTGCGCAAGGAAGAATCCCAGAGGTAACAGTGCCAGCCAGCTAACCCCTCCCCACTCCACAGCATGCCACCTGAGCCGAGTCTGCCCGGGTGCATGCTGAGGGAGGCCGGGGTGGGCATCAGACCTACTGCTCTCAGGACTGAGTGTTGGTGGGAGAAGAGCCAGGCGAAGTGACGGAGAGGAGAGTCAGGCCTGGTTTGGGAGCAGGCATGGGGCTGGTGTGAATTGGATTCTAGACCTCTGTAATAACTCGAGTAGTATGATCCTGCCCAGCAGGGGGCTGGTGTCCAGGGGCATAGGAAGAGGGGCCCGGGGTGGGGGGTGTAGGGGGTTATGTGTGAGGCTGCCAATTGCCAGGTTGACAAACTGCTCTTCAGGAGAGAGGGGAGGCCCGCTGCTCCCCGTAAAGAGTGACAGCTTCAGCCCCCACAAGAGCGGTTCTGTCGTGCCCTGGAGGTGTCTGTGAGTTTGGGGAGTCCGTGGGAAAGTGAGGTTGTAGCAGAAGAGGAAGTGCGTGATAGCATAGGCAAAGACTGGGCCCGTTGAGCAACACAGCCAGTCCTGACCTGTAAGGGTTACGCCTTGGCGGTGACATGCATCGTGCAGCCAGCAGCTCCTGGGAGAAAGACTGGCCTTCTTCCTCCTGCCAACAGGTATAGTGGACCGGGACTGGGTCTTGTGACCCAGAGATACTGAGCTGGAAAGACAGGCGGCAACCCAGGGGAACACACCCTCTCCTCTGCTTTGTTAAAAGCCAAAAAACACCCCCAAAAAACAAATGGCGTGTCACTGAAGCACTCCCTCACAGCACCCTCCAGGAAGGTGGGCTGCCCGGCCTGCCCAGGACCTTGCTCGCTGCAAGGTGGGCTTTGCCGCTAGTGCACTTGGGGCCTGGACCCAGTCCTGGTGGTGGAGGTCACCCTGGGCATTGTGGGAGGTTCAGCAGCATCCTCCAAGCTGGCACTGCCCCTGGCCCCCTTCCCACTTGCGACTGTCACAAAATGAAGTCAGTTGTCCCCCGGAGGGTAGACGCCCAGCGGAAAGCAGGGATGGCAGCGTCCTGTCTGCTCCTCTTTGGGCCCCGACAGGCCTGGGTGGATGGTCTGTGAACTTGGCAGTGAGCAGAGGGCTAAGCGAGCGGAAGGGCTTGACTTTCTCTCTGCCGACGGGCTCCAGGAGGCAGGTACCGGCACTGCAGATGCCTGAGGCTCTTAGGTGTCCTCAACTGGGGTCAGTCCAGACTCACAGCGACAGAGGACACCCACCCTGCCCCGGGCCATCCTCAGGTGCCTGCTGGAGGGAACTTAGTGCCTGACCGGTGAACTCCAGCCTCCCCAGCTTTGGAGAAGAGGGGAGTCTGGCTCCATGGGCCGGGAGCTAAGGAGTGGGGGCAGACGTCTCCAGGGTTCCTGGGAAAATCATCCTTTGAAAGGACAGGGCTGGAGCCGGCGCTGGGCGTCCTCTATGGGAGCAGGCAGGGGATGCGGAGGCTGAGTGGGGGGAAGAGAATGTTATCACAGAAACCTGATTTCTCTACACACTCTATCAGCTCCCCATCTGTTCCTTGATTAAATGTATTGCCGCGCACCCTCGGTGCCTGCCCGCTACCAGCACGTCTCCGGAGCCCTGATTGCATCTGTGGAGAGGGCCCCACACCGCACAGATGAGCGGGCCTATCGATCAGATCAGCCTGACAGCTGACGGGGGCTTCTGTCCGGGGGAGGACGGCCAAGACCAGAGGCGGGGGACGACGGGGCGGCGGCTGAGCCCAAAGGACAGGTACTGGAGCCTCTTCCCGGATCCCGACAATTCAGGGCACAAGGCTTACTCAGGTGAGTGCCAGGTGTCTGCCTCTGGTTCCTGTGACCTTGAAGGAGCCCTGGGGGGCGGGGAGGCACCAAGGTTCAGCAGCAGGCTGCTAACCAAAAGGTGATCAGTTTGAATCCCTCCTGCAATGACTCCAAAGGAGGCAGGCCCAGCGATCTGCTCCCCCTGGAGACACCGGCCTAGAGTCTTCCGGATCCTTCTGTGGCTCAGGAGGACGTGCGGCCAGGAGCTGTTAAAGTTCCCCCAGCTAACGGGCTCCCTCCCAGTGTGGACTGACTGTGGACCAGCAGGGCCAACTCTCCCCGGCCCAGGACGTGCAGGTTCTCAGGCGGACCCAGGTCCACTCTGTAAACAAACAAAACCGAAACACAACAGAGTTGTGAGTCCTCCTGCCCCACAGAGTGTCCACGGCAGACCTTTCTATCGACATTCAGTGTCCCACCATTTTCTGGTGGAACCGCACACCCCTGACGGTCCCATTAGCACGGAACCACAAAGCCAGCCACGCCTTGGAAACCCACAGGGGGTCACCTTCACGGATAGGGAGGGCTAGGCACGTCTTGGGGGGCCGTGTGTGTGAGAGAGTGTGTGTGCGCGTGCAGGTCCTCCATAACAGGAGGAAGGGGCCCTGGTGGCAGCATGGGGGGAAGAGCTTAAGCCGGGAAGCTCATTAGGCAGCTGGTAGACCCATTCAGACAACAGATGACGGGCCTCCGATGGAGCCCACACTGTGCTCGCCGCCTTGATGGATGAGGGCGGGAGCCAGCCACGGGCCTGTCATCATGACGCCAATCCCCGTCCAGTCCCAGAAGAGGTCACCTCAGAGGCCTGGTGTCGCCAGCCAATTCCCACTGGGTCCCTGGCTCTGTCTTCTCTGGGGTGGGGTCCAGTCTGGCTCCACCCTCTGCTCGCGTTCCTGCCCCCACTGGCGTCGGCCTCGTCAGTTCTAATTACCCGGAACAGCCTTTGCTGAGCCTCCCACCCCACCCCCACCCCTCCTCCACGTTAAACTGGCTAATTTCTGTGGGGATTTTTCTCTAAGCCAGCATGACACGGGCTCTAAATCAATTTGAAATCCGTTGTCTACGGATCCACCAGGGGAGGGTCTGTGGAGGACACCAGTGATTCTCATCCGTCAGTGGGGACCGGACAGGCAATAATGAATGGGGGCTGTGGCGGGGACCGGCTGGGGGAATGAGAAGGTCAAGGCCCCTCTCAGGGGTCCTGGAAGGTGCACTGGCATGGGGGGAGGACCCCTTGATGTGGGGTTTCCAGGGAGATAAAACATACAAGAGACCCTTGAAGGACAAAGGAAGGTCTGGGGATGCCTGTGTCCCCACAAGTGGAGGGCCTTTGTCCTCTGTCCTCCTAAGTCCAGGGCCTTTGTCCTCTGTCCCCCTAAGTCCAGGGCCTTTGTCCTCCGTCCCCCTAAGTCCAGGGCCTTTGTCCTCTGTCCTCAGCTTTACTTTCCCTGAAACGATCCAGCGCATCTCGGATTGCGTCGCTTTGATACAAGGAAGCAGACCCCAGGCAAAGGACGGGGATGATGGACAGAGGGGAGGCAGGGTCGCAGGGACCCCCAAGCAGCCACTTGCAGCCTGCCCTGGAGCGTCTTTCTTCATCAGATCAATCTTGCCTCCCCGCCAGGGAGGCAAGCCAAATTTCTGGACTCCCACTTGCCGTCCAAATGACTCTCGTCTCCTTCAGAAGATTGCTTTGTAATAGAGCGCGCCTTGCAGTCTTCCCCACCCAAGGGAGGCGTCCGGTTTGTCTGCCCTAAGTGGAGGACGTGGGGATGCTGCTGAGATGGCCCTGGCCTTGGGCAGCCAGCAGGAGAATGCAGCAGAAGGTCATGGGAAGAGCCTCAAGACTGGGCAGGGGGCGTTGGTATTTCTGGGTGGTCAGGGGACACACAGTGGCTCTCACTCACTTCTTTTTAAAATCATTTTATTGGGGGCTCATACAACTCTTGTCACAACCCATCCATCCATCCGTTGTATGCCGAGCACACGTGTACAATCATTGGTATCATCATTCTCAAGACATTTACTTTCCACTTGAGTCCTTGGTATTAGTCCTTCTTATTTCCCCTCCCTCAGGAACCCTGGATAATTTATAAATGATCATTATTTTGTCATATCATGCACTGTCCGATGTCTCCCTTCACCCCCTTTCCTGTTGTCCGCCCCCCAGGGAGGAGGTCATATGTAGATCCTTGTAATCTGTTACCCATTTCCACCCCACCACCACACTTACTGCTAAGATAAGGTGACCAGACGTCCCACTTTTTAACAAACTAACAATGTCCCGTGTCGTTTTAAAATTAAAATAAATATATTATAATGCTATTTTTGCGTTCTATGAACATTTTTGTTGCTCCATATAGACCAAAATTTTAATCAAGAACCCCCCCACCCCCACCCCTGGTCAATGGTTCCTACTTAAAATCTGGTCACTTTAGTCTAAGACCAAGGCAGGAAGCAACTCACCCTCTCTCCCACAGTCAGGGTCCAATCAGGTGATCTAACTTGGCCAATCCCAGCAGGCAGGTTCTAGTCAGCTGGTCAGATTTGGCCAATCCTGAGAGATAGGTTCCAGTCTGGGCAAATTGGCCTGACTTGACCCATGAAACACTCTGGGTTTGACTTTGATGAAGTAAAAGACTTCATAGGGCAGGTAGGCTTTGTCTGTGGGGATTCCTGGAGGAGGTGACGGTGCTCCGTTGTGACTGAAATGTCATGATCAGATGTGTTCTGTGGTCCAGTCTCCAGAACCTCCACATCCTTCATCTCTCTCCCAGGCCTCCTTTCCATCCTCCCATCAACAATCTACGTCAGTGGTTCTCAACCTGTGGATCATGACCCCTTTGGTGTGTGTGTGGGGGGAGGGGAGTCGAATGGCCCCTTCATGAGGGTCATCTGATTCATAGCAGTACCAAATCATAGCTCTCAAGTACAACGAAAATGATTGTATCATTGTGGGGTCACCACAACATGAGAAACTGAATTAAAGGGTTGTAGCTTTAGGAAGGTTGAGAACCGCTGCTCCAGGAGCCTGGTGGGTATTGTGGGTGATGCACTAGGCGGCTCACTGCACAATCAGCAGTTCAAAACCACCAGCCGCTCTGCAGGAAAAAGATGAGGCTTGCCACTCCCACAGCGTTATAGTCTCAGGTACCCACAGGGGCAGTTCTGCTAGGTCCTACTGGGCTATGAGTCGGAATGGACTCTAGGACTGTGAGGTGTTTGGTTTTCCCCCCTTCTTCACAATCTGCCTCCCAATAACCTCCTAGAAGCTTCCCTTAGCACTGGGACCCCACTGAAACCCAGAGGGCCCTGGAAAGAAGTCCCTACAGCTTCCGGAGAGATAGAAGATACAAATAAGGATGTGGAGGATGACAGGACATGCTCTTACCTGCTGGACCCTGAGATCGTTGCTTGCATTTTCCTCCCAAGGGATTGCCCCATCTCCTTTCTCTCTGCTCTTCCCTTCCTGCTGGCTGACACGGGATGCTGCCAGAGGCGCAGAGGTGCATCCACCCCATTGGATCCACCAGGCTTTCCCCCCACCAGACTGTGACCTTCTAGCATCCTGTGCCATGGCATGTGGCTGCACGAGTCAGAAGGGGGACTTATGAACTCTTATCAGTGAACCAGGCTTGAGTCGAACTAGACTGGGGTGCTTTTTCGACACATAATTAGTTCTTGACCTACAGCTCTGGGTTAGGCCCGGCTGACTGGAGAAACAAATCCAGGGACACTCATATATGTGTAAGCTTTATATCAAGAAGTCATTGTCTACCAGGAAAACATGTCAGCCCAGTCGACCTCAAGTTTACCAGTCCCAATACTGGTCCCTAAACCTCTTTTTAGACTCACACAGCCACATGCAATGACGGAGGCCACAGGAAGATCACAGGCCATGGGGTGCACAGTCCTGTAGATCCAAGGGTGGTGGTCACCTCACGGGGCTCTGGCAGCAACCCAGGCCAGCCATCAGGAAGGTGAAGGCAGAGAGAGAGGGGAGGTTCTCAGAACCCTCCGTATAAAAATGGCCACACTCACAAGGAGGCACCATCAGGCTATGTCTTGCTTGACAGGCAAGACTCCACCCCTACACTTCTATTTATCCAGTTGACAGGAAGTTATGTAATGACTACAAGCGCTAGAGTGTCTCTCTGGACTTGTTTCTCTAGTCAACCGACCTTAGCCCATGGACCCTGTGTTGGTCGGGGTAGACTAGAGAAACACATTCATAAGCATGCACACGTATATAAAAAAGAGTTTTACATACAAGAGCAATTGAATATTGAGAAAACATCCCAGCCCAGTCCAGTCCAAGGTCATAAGTCCACCATTAGCCCATAGGTCCGGCACCAGCCTGTAAAGTCTTCTTCAGACTCACATGACACATGCAATGACGCCAAAGGCAAGATGATCACAAGCCAGATGGGTAGAATGCCTTGGGATCCAGTAGCCTTGTAAACCTCTCAGCACTGTCAGGGGTCTCCAAGTGGCTCCTCCGGCTTCAGAGGTCTGGTTGCATCATGTAGGTCCATGCGGCTTCTCCTCCAGGATGTCTCACAGGGCATCAGCCTTGGTTCTTGTCAGTAGAGGGTCTCCACGTGTGTGTTGTCCCTCAAAAGTCCCCAAGGAAGTGAACCCAGAGAGACAGTGTCTCTGCCTCCAAGAAGGCAGGACCACATTTCCCAGAATCCTCAGAGGAGAAGGCCACGCCCACACAGAGGTCTCATTGGCTCTCTCCAGATCAACAGGCTACACTCCACCCCTACCCTCTCCATTCTCACATTGACCCCAGAGGCGGTGACTGCCACAGAGCCCATGCCAAGAAGAACTCAACACTGTTGGTCCAGCCCCATCCCGACAACTGCGCGCGTGTCCGAACCCACCGTTGCAGCTAGTGATTCAATCCATCTCCTTGGGGGCCTCCCTCTTTTCACGGCCCCTCCACTCCAGCACGCATGAGCTCCGTCTCCTGGGACTCTTCCATCCTGGTGTGTAAGATGTCCAAAGTGTGTGAGAGGAAGCCTGGCCATCCTTGCCTCGAAGGAGCATTCTGGCTGTACTTCTCCCAAGAGCTTTGCTTGCTCTTTCGGTGGTCCACGGCACTGTCCGTATCCTTCCCTGGCACCATCACTCACAGCCATTGATTCTTCCTGGGGCCTCCCTATTCAATGTCCAGAGTCACACACCTCGGCGGAGAGTGAGAATGCCAGGGCTTGGGTCAGGTGCACCTGAGATCGAGAAATGGCATCCTCGCTCCACCACGCGTGAAGGGGTTCTTGCGCAGATTTGCCCAGTGCAACGTCTTGCCTGCTGCTTCCTGGAGCACGAGGTATGGATCGGAGACAGAAGAAATCGTGGGCAGCTGCCGGCCGCGAGGCTGGTAGCCCGGCCTGAAACCACGACACCTCCAGGGCCTCTCCCTGCGAGGTGGAGGAGAAGGCAGAGCATTTGCTCAGGGGCCTCCCACCCTGAGAGAAATGTGCCCAGTGCTGAGCATGGAGTGATGGGGGGGGGGGGGGGGGCGGTGACCGCCCTTGTCCAGAGAGAAGACGCCTGCTCGTATGACCACACAGTTGCAGCTGAGGGCCTTCACCAGGCCAGAGGGCCGAAGGAAGGGACCTGAGAGAGGTTGGGGGCTCTGGGCATGGTAGGGAGCGGCTGAGACTGGCCAGAAGGAGCATGGGGGTTGGACTGGGCTGCCCGGAACTGGCCTAGACCCTCACTGATGGTGGAAGTAGGGACCAAAAGCCTGAAGCTGCTCCAGCCTGGCTGTGTATAGCCAGACCCTGAATTCCAGCATCCTTCCTAGGTCCTATGGGGGTTCATGGACCCCCAAAGCAAACTCACTGTGGCCCATGGATTCCAACTCGTAGCACCCTTAGAGGACAGGGTAGAATGACCCAGTGGGTTCCTGAGATGGCACCTTTATCTGGAAGTCGAAAACCTCTTCTCCCGATGGGAGAGGATGGTTTCGAACTGCCGGCCTGGCGGTTAGCAGGCCAACCTTTAACCATGACATCACCTGGGGCTCCAGGGATCAGTGAACGCATCCAACAAACTGGGCTCCTGCTGCCCCTCCTCAGTGGTCAGGGGCCCCCTGTCCACTCAGCCCTGACAAATATGCCCTGGGCTCCATTTCACATTTCACATTCATTCTGCATGCTCCTGGCCCCGGCTGCTCCCGGCCACACCGTGCCCAGCAAATGGAAAACCCACGGATCAATGCCAGAAAAATGACCCTCTCTGTGCAGCGGCCAGCAGGCGATTCAGACGCCTGCCCACCTTGGGCCGAGGGAAGGCCGGCGCGCGGCTTCCTGTTTTAATTCCGCACCCGGTGCTCTCTTGGGAGGGTGAGGGGGGGGTGCAGGGGTCACTTCCCATAGCCGGAGGCCGGATCATTCATTTCCCTGTCCCCGGTCACTGAGGCGGCTACTGCCCATTAAGGAGGGCCAGTGGAGTCCGGGCCGCTGTCCCCTGAACCAGGGTGGTGGGGATTTGAGAGGCCTAGGATAGGGGCTGCGGGCGCCGAAGAGTATCTTCCATTTCCGGTTCACGGATGAATACAGATCTGGCCTGCGCGCTCCGCACTGGAGCCCCAGAGCTGCTGACACTGCAGGCAGGCCAAGGAAGCAGGGCCTCCATTCTGGAAACCATTTGGCCTTTGAAACTCGGCCGGGGGCTTACCCTTGGTGTGCTGGTTTTGGGAAGGCCGGGAACTTGGCAGCCAGTGGTCTGGAAGGGCATGGGGCCAGGGGAAGAGGCAGCCAGGTGCGGTCTGCAGGACTCGGGTTTGAATCCTACCAGTTCCAGTTAGAGCTCTGGGCTCTGGGGCAAGAGGGCGACCTCTCTGGGTCGTCCTTTGGGGGACCAAGAGGCTAGGGGAGACACAGGGTGGGCCGTTGCATGCCCGGGCCTGACTGGCTGCCTCAGCTGGGGAGTAGGCAATAGAAATGGATTCTGGTTGATCTTAGCAGCAAAGCCACGTAGTGGTAGGAAGTGCCTGGTGCAGCAGACGGGCTTAGTAGCATAGCAAACCCAAGCCAGGGCCCAAAGTCACACCCCAGGCTGGTCCTGTGTGGACCCCACACCACCTCTGAAGAGTCCAGGGCCTTGGGGTGGGGCATGGGGTCTGCGGACCCTGCATACCATGTGCTACCGCAGGCCCCCCACAACTGTTGCCCCTGGGAACGGGACAGAGCTCATCCCTGGCCAGCTCTGAGTTCAAAGCCAGGAGGGTGCCCCTGAATGCCAGGGGCTAGGCAGAGAGGGTCTTGGTTGGCAGAGTCAGCTCCTACGCTGTGTCCTGGGGTGATTTCCCACATGAGGACAGGACTGGACCCTCGGTGGCCAAGAGAGGTCTCTGCCGCCATGACTGGATTTCTGCCTTGGGTCCTGCCTAGTGGGCCCACCCTGTGTCGGCTGATCCCCCCGGGAGGCTTCACATACCCAGGGATGCCTGCAGTGCTCAGTGTGGCGGTGGGTGTCAGGAGCTCGGCCCTCTCACTCACTCTCACTCACACTCACTGTCACACACACCCACTCTCACTCGCTGACACTCTCACACTTATACTGACACTGTCACTCATTGACACTCTCACATTCACTCAGTCCCACTTACACTCACTGACACACAATCACACTCACTGACACACATACTCATTCACTCTCACTGACACACTCACACTCACTGACACACTCATACTCACGGACACTCACACTCACTGATACACTCACACTTACTGACAGTCACTCACTGACAATCACATTCACTCTCACACTCACTGACACACACAATCACACTCACACGGACACACCCACACTTACCCACTGATACTCTCACTCACAGACACACACTCACTAACACACACTCACTAACACACCCACACTCACACTAGCACTCAGTGACACAATCACAATCACTCACCAACACTCTTACATCATATTCACTTACACACTCACAATTGCACT
The DNA here is from genome assembly GCA_004026705.1 of Nesogale talazaci. Taxonomy (NCBI): domain Eukaryota; kingdom Metazoa; phylum Chordata; class Mammalia; order Afrosoricida; family Tenrecidae; genus Nesogale; species Nesogale talazaci. The sequence continues at coordinate 139,788 of PVJH01002542.1, read as the reverse complement.
TATTCAACACTCTGGCTCACACTCACTCTTTTGCTCTCATTCATTCACACTCACTTTCATACTTCCTCTCACATTCACTCACTCTCACTCATTCACTCACACTCACATTCACATTTCTTCTCACTCACTCATAACCACTCTCACATTCACACTCCCTCTCTCACTCATAACCACTCACACTCACACTCTCACTCATTCACACTCACTCACTCACATTCACACTCTCACTCATTCACTCACAATCACGCTCATATCCATTCACTCTCACACTTGCTCACTCTGTCATCGTACCTAGGCCGACTCACAGCAACCTTGAAGGACAGGATAGCCTTACCCCTATGAATGTCTGAGCCAGTGACTCTCTACGGGAGTAGAGAGCCCCATCTTTCTCCCGGGGAGCAGCTGATGGTTTCAGACTCCTGAACTGGTGGGCTGTGTGGCATCCATAGCACTCACTGGTTCTGTCGTCACCAGCGACTTGGCCCTACCTAGTGGCACATGGCTGAGCTCTAAGGAGACCAGAGCAGGAGGATGTCAGAGAGGTGGCCGGGCCTCCTCACAGCTCCCCTCAGGAGGAAGGGTCACTGATCCCTGGGACGGACATGCTGAACTTCTGGGCCTCAGGCCCCTCCTCAAGCCCCTTTCCTTACTATTGGGAGAAGGGACAATGCCCCTCCCCAGACTCAGGCCCTCCAGACTGCCTCGCTTATCCCGGGCACCCCCACTTCCAAGTAGAAGCAATACCCACCCAACCAACTGAGTTCCCCATAACAGAGTCTGAGACAGTAGGTTTGGGCCCAGATGGTCCATGTAGGCTTCCTACTGCTATAAAGGGTGACAGCCTCTGAAACCCACAGAGGCAGGTCCCCCCATCCAGTAAGGCCGCCGTGAGCCGGCACCGACAGGCAAATGGTGAGTTTGCCTTGGTGTGGGGCCCATCTGGGAGTTGGTCCTGGAGGAACACAGGAGAAGTGGGTGGGAGCTGTTGCTGTGGGTGCCTGGGCCTGGTTCCAGTGGATCCCCCAGAAACTGTAGCCCCCTTTAGGATAAGAGTAGTGACCTAGAGAGTTAAGCCTATGCCTGCAGTCTGCTCTGTGATCACCCCCCTCCCTGCCCCCCTCCAAGGAGCTGGCAGCTGGGTAGCTGTGGGTGGGGCCACGTGGATCAGTCCGCCAGAGGCTAAGGTGGCCAAGGCTCCCTCAGGGTGGGGGGAAAGACGCAAACCTAGGGACTCGGGACCCATGCCTCCTGCTCCAGGTCTCTGTCGCCCACCCCTGTGCCCACAGGCCCCGGGAAGAGCCTGCTTTGAAAGGGACAAGTCCTTAAAACACTCCTTGGCTGTTTAAGAATCAGAGAGCTGCACTAAATCGTGAGAAAAGGAGTAATTACGCTGTCAGCAGAAGTGATATAATTTTTAAGACTCGGTTCCACAGTCATAATTTTTCCTCATCCTCTCGTGTCTCCCAAGGGACGCAGGGGCCGGTTACCTGTCAGTTTGCCGGGAGGTGCTGTTCCAGGCAGGAAGTCATCACCTGTCACGGAGGCTGCAGGCCCCTTGACAGGAAGCAGCTGAATGGAGGAGCCCACAGCCGGAAGCTCAAGGCCAATGCCAAGAATGGACAGACCATGGCCCTCTAGAGCCCAGTAAAGCATGTCTACTGGGACCGTGTCCAGGAGGCAGAGTGAGGGCTGGGGTTTCACTCTGGCTCCAAACCCTGGACCCTCGTCTTCAGGCCTATCTTCTAAGAAGCAGGGTGGGTGATCAAGCTGATAGGGCCCTGGTCTGCCCACAGAGCCTCCTCGTTCACTCCTGCCCAGGATCTGGGCTGCCTCATGGAGAGGCTGCCTAATTTATAATCTATCGAGGAGTCTCAGTGTGTGTGTGGGGGTGGGGGGCTGATACCAAGGGATAAAGAGAAAGTAAATGTCTAGAAGCGAATTTTGGCAACATAGGTACAAACATGCCCAATACAACTGATGTATGAGTTGCTCTCAGAGTTGCAAGCGCCCCCAATAAAATGATCTCTTAAGTTAAAAGAAAGAAAGAAAGAGTAGATGGGCAGACAGGAGCTTGACTGTGGGTTTCAATCCTGACTTCCTTAAGGGCAGGCTGTGCGGCCTTGCTCTGCGCCTCAGTGTTGCCAGCTGGGCAGTGGGGTGGCCAGAGGGGCATTGGGAACGTCCGCTGAGCTCATCCACCGAGAAGAAGCCACCAACAAGCAGGGGCTCATGCCAAGACATGGCGGTTTTCCTTTGCCTCCGATTGTCCCTCCCCAAGGACAAAGTGGTAGTTACATAATTTGGGGTCAACTTGAGACATAAGAGGGAAGGGGTGGGGTTTAGCCTGCCAATCAGGTCGCAGCTTGATGACCTCATTTGGAGGTGCTACAGTGATAAATAACTCACTGGAGGCAGGACACACTCCCTGAGAGACATTCTTGCTGACAAGACATACGGAACACAACTAGAGTCCTAGAGCTGGAGGAGCCACGGGGAGACCCTTGCCAGTGCGGAGATACTTCCACCACCACTGGATCCACAAGACTTTGCACCCACTGGCCTGTGATCTTCCTGCATTTGGTGTCGTTGCATGTGTTGCGTGAGTCTGAAGAGGAGTTTATAGATTGGTATCGAATATATGGGCCAGTATCAGACTTATGGACTTGATCTGGACTAGGCTGGGATGTTTTCTCAATATACAATTGCTCTTGTATATCAAGCTGTTTCTTATACACATAGGGGTGTCTCTGAATCTGTTTCTCTAGTTAAGCCGGTGGTCAGTAAGGAAAGGACACCATGACCCTTGCGACTGACCGTCCCTGTGTCCCCAAGCTGCCCACCAGCCTCCCCACCTGTCTTTCGGTGAGGCCTGGTGGCCTTGCGTGGCATCAGTAGAACCAGCGCCTCCTTGAGCTTGCTTGCTCCTGTGGCCAGATGAGGTGGGAGTCACCCTCTCCCCGAAGCCCTCCCTGGCCTGTGGGATGAGAGGACTGGGCTCCTCCCAGCACACCCTCCGTGCTTCCCTTTGCATCCCAACGGGGCTGTCTGTGTTCACTCCTTGTCCTGGAGGGAGGGGGGATTTGAACTCACGGTCGTAGCTGTGTGGGTAGCTAACCCATCACTCTTCCACCCACCTTCCCTGCTCTCCTTGGCCCATCACTCCCACACAGTGGCCCTGGGCAGAGAAGCCTGTGGGGGCTCGAGCTGCCTTCCTCTGGCTTCCCTAGAGCCAGGAGGCAGGGGTGAGATGTGCCCCCATGCCCCATCCTCTGTTCCTGGCCCTGATGTGAACTTTTCTTCCCACGCTGCTCTGAGACACTGGATGCAGGGTGAGCGCCAGGGATTGTGTAGCGCACCCCTCATTTTACAGGTGGGGAACGCATCCCCCGCGTAGGATTGGCACCACAGCCCCTGGGCCCTCGCTCGCTCGCTCAGGCCCATCTTATCATGTGAGGCAGTCTCGATAGGCTAATGGTTCCTCAGCCCCCTGGCTCCCAGGGTTCCGGGTGATCTTCTGTGGCTCTCCCATCTTCCTGGCTCATCCCTGAAAGCCCTTCCTGTGTGTCTTTGCCCTCTCAGAGCAGGGAGAGAGGAAGTCCCCGGAGAAACCTCTTCCCCAGGCTATCCTTCAGTCTCTGCTCAAGACCAGGAAGCTGCAGCTGGGAACTGGCAGAGGAGAGTGACTGGGGAGGGGCAAGGGGGTCAGAAAGTCCACTTGTGCAATGGCTTTCGGGTAAGGAAAGATGGAGCTCTAGGAAGTGGAAAGGGTTCTTGGAACCATCCTCTGCTAAGACATACCAAGGTCTCCCTTTGGGCTTGGGGAGCAGGTGTCCAGGGTCCTTGAGATGGCGGTCCTTCATGAGCCTCTCAGTCATGAAGAGCTGAGCTTGCCCAGGGCAAGGTGAAGGTACGAACTTTGAGTCTGGTCAGCCTGGGTTCCATCCAGAGCTGCTGCTGCTGCTGCTCAAGGCTTATACAGCAAGTGCCCTGGCCAGAGGGCTTACACCAACCACCCAGCGGTGCCCAGTGTCAGCTCCGTGTGGTTTGGGAAACTCTTAATTGAGATCAAGCATGCCAAGCGCCTGGCATGGAGTTCAAGAAATGTTTCTGGTTTTAGCTGATGGCCCTGGGGTGCTGTGGTGGCATGGTGGGGTCCCCAGGCCAAGGCCGGCAGTTTGAAACCATCAGTAGCCCAGAGGTTTCTACCGCCTGTGAAGAGTTACAGTCTCAGACACCTGTAGGGTCGAGCCAGGGTAGACTCCATGACAATGAGTTGGACTTGTTTGGGTTTTTGTTTGTTTGGGGGGACTCTATTTTTTTTTGCTAGCCCACTATTCTCTCTACCTCGAACACCGAGGATCCACAGGGAGCCCACAGACTCCGTGCAAAATGCTGCCCAGCCCCACAATCGGCCAGGGTTGAGGCCGCTGTGGTGCACAGGCTCTGCACTGCCCCATTCTCAGAACGGTCTGGCTGGGAGCTGGTTCAGCAGCTCCACAGAAGGCATAGCCACAGGCAGGTGGATGAGGCTGCACATGAAGGGCTGGGGATTGAACCTGGGTCTCCGGCACGGAAAGCTGGAACTCTCCCAGGGAACCAGCAGTAGCTACCTCCCATCTCAGCGGGCTTGCTTCCAGAAGGGAGACAGAGGGGGAGTCCCTCCCCAGCGCTGCTCCCCAGAACCACGGGACGTGGGTGTGTTAACACCAGGCATGATCCAGGCAGTTTGGGGAAATAATTAAGTGCTAACTTGTCATTTTTTTTTAATGAAGTTCTGGAGTTAGAGATTTATAATTGCTAATGAGCCAGGCTAATAATTAGTTGCTTTATAATAAGGGGGATGATCACTCAGACAGAGGCAGAGAGCGCAAGGCTCCGGCCTAATTTTTCTCCTGTAATTATGTGACATGCCCAACTGCCTGGAACCCTCTTCCCCTTCCGCCCTTCTGCTCAAGCTCAATGCCAAGCTTCCCTGGCGCTGTCCCCACCGCCCGTTGTCCCTGGCCCCTGGGCCCCAAATGCCCAGCTCTTCCTGCCAGCCGGCCGTGTTCAGGGTTGTCCCTGCCACCCGAGTCCACCCGCCCCTCCTCAGGAGTGGGTGGGCCGGAGCAGGCTCCCAGCAGAGTGGAGGCTTGGCTGGGCTGGCAGCCAAGCAGAGGGTGTCTTGCTGCAGGGACACAGGCTCTCGGGGGAGGGACAGTCTCTTGTCTTCCCCGTGATGGCTGAGAGCCAGAGGGAGGCGGGCAGCAGGCAGAAAAACCAAACTGAACTCATGGCTGTCAAGGCGATTCTGACTCCCAGTGACGCTATCGGCATCCCAGGCTGTCCACCTCCACGGAGGCAGACTGCCTCATCTATTTCACGCAGAACGACGGAGGGGGTCACACCCCGAGCTTCTGGTTAGCTGGTGGGAACCTCACCACTCTGCCTCTGGCCAGAGAATCCAGGCAGAGAAGGGCTCAGGGAGCAGGTGAGCTACACCAGGCCCCATGGAGCAGAGGAGTGGGCAGGGATCAGAAGCCGGCTTGGGGAGACTCTTCCTGCCATGAACTTCCAGCATCTGCCTGGTTCTCAGAGGCCATGTGGGAAAAACCTGGACTGAAGGCCCAGACTTGAAGCCTCTGTCCCTTGGGACCAAGGGCTGGGCTGGGCTGTGCAGCTCCCTGCCTCAGGCCACTTCACCGGGAGCTTCTGGGAGCATGGCTTTAGGGAGAAAGTGAAAACAATGAGCTCAAACCCATTCCTTATAACTGTCGGTTCCACAGAGTAGAAGAAGAACACACACACACGCACGTACCTGCTGTCATCCACCTCTGACACGGTGCCTGTGAGCCAGGCTAGGGCTCCCTCCAATTCAATGGTTGGCCTCTTTCAAGGGGCCTCTTTGTGGACCCCCACCTTCAGGCTTCCCATTGGCAGCTGAGACCACTAGCCACCGGCCCACCCAGGACACTGCTTCAGGTAACAGATCTGTGGCAGAATCCACGGATTCTGGCAGTCCACACAGGAGAACTGTGTTCAACTCCTGCCCTGGTGTAGCCAGCACCGGTCTGTTCATGACTGACCGGGACTTCTCCTAAGGTGAAGCAGGAAGAAAGGCCTGGTGCTCTCTCCCGAGACCCAACCGATGACACTCTTGGCCATGGGTCACAATCATTCATCCATGGCTGACCGTGTAGGACTGGGTAGCATTTCACTCCCAGGACACGTCAACAGCCATACAAGAAAGCCACCCATCCCTCCCTAAAGTTCAGAGACCTCAAGCAGACCCTGGGGAAGGGGGGTTCACCAGCAGAGAGGGCGAGTGGGAGGGGCTGCAGTGGAAGATCCGATGCACAGGGGCGTCCCGGATATAGAACTGATGCCTGTGCCATTGAGGAGCCCTGGTAGCACAGCGGTTAAGCACTTGGCTGTGAACTGAGGGTGCCCGGTCCAAACCCACCTGCTGTTCCATGAGAGAGTGACGTGGCCGTTGGCTTCCATACAGAATTTTAAAAGCACAAGTCAGCCCGAGCCTTTGAGGCCAGTCCAACTCATAGCAGCGCCACAGCACACAGTAGGGCCACTCCTTAAAGCGTCTGAGACTGTGCAGACTTAAGAAGGGAGCTGCTGGGGAGCTTGAACGACCAATGTTCCAGTTAGTGGTCAAACACTTAACCACTGTGCCACCTGCTTTGGCAACCCTGGGGGACAGTTCTATTCTGTCCTTCAGGGTCACTTTGCCGCTCCTCGGTCCTTGTGTCACACTGCGGTGGCTTTGGTGTCACTGGATGCTGGACACTCTGCCACCTGTATTTCAGATCCCAGCAGGGTCACCAAGGTGAGCCTGTTTCGACAGTGAGCCAGACCTGGACCCATAGTGAGCTGGACACATAGTTAGCTATGGGCTGCTAACCCAGAGGTCTGAAGTTCAAAACCACCAGTAGCTCCTTGGGAGAAAGACTGGGCTTTCTGCTCCTCATCTCGGGCACCCACAGTGGGTCGTGATCACCAGCATCGACTCCATGGCAGCGAATGGACCAGTTACAGTCTTGAAAACTCACAGAGCCAGCGTGACCCTGTCCTAGAGGGTCACTACGAATCAGAATCGACGTGATGGTGCTAAATATGTTTTTGTTTGTTTGCTTATTTGTTCAATTATAGTCGTGGCAGGAATCTTCAAATGCCTTCCGCTCATCACTGCTTCCCGATGACATCACGAGCAGACCCATCACGAGATCTTGTTATTGACTATGCCAAGAAGGGAGGCCCCATCATCCTTCAAATATGCTTTCCATAGTACAGATTGCACAGATTAGATGAGTCTTTTGAGAATCATGTTTCCATGCTGTTGATTCCATGGTCATTCCATGTATCTGGTTGTCTCTCCCCATCCTTCAACACCACATTCAGAATCCTCAGTCCTTCTCATCCCGGGGCAGACTGGAGGACAGTGCTGGGGCCCCTCTGGGTTAAGTTTGGTGCTTCTCACTACAAGGACCAAGGTTCAAATCCACCAACTTCTCTTCAAAAGAAAGATGGAACTGTCTGCTCTCATGAAGACTGACTGCCGGTGGTCGGGGCTTGGTACGGAGGAGCCCAGAGCCTTGGGAGGGAGAGAAGGTGTTCATGTGACCCAAAGGCAGGTGTGTAAGTCTGGGTGGACTAGAGAAACAAATTCAGAGACACTCATGTGTACAAGAAAGAGCTTTCTATAAAAGAACAATTGCACATTGAGAAAACACCCCGGTCTAGTTGAGATCAAATCCTTAAGTCTCATATTAGCCTCTATGTCTGATACCAATCTACACATTCCTCTTCAGACTCACAAAACACATGGAACTGCACCGAACACAGGCCAGTGGGTTGGAAGTCTTGTGGGTCCAGTGTCAGTAGAAGCATCTCAGCACAGGTAGGGATCTCCCCATGTCTCCTCCTAGCTCCAGGGCTCTGGCTTCATCAGTGCTCTACCAGGCTCATCGTCAGTCATGCCTCACAGGGAGTGACTGTGTGTCCCACCTCCATCAAGCTCTTTATCTTCTTAGTGCCGCCAAATGAGGTCATCAAGGTGTGACCCAATTGATAGGCCGAACTGCACCTCTTCACTCTTAAGTCTCAAATTGACAACAGATGATGTAATTACCAGAGCCAGGAGGGAGAAGACTAGAGGGAGAAAGCTGATGCTGAGAGCACTGTTCCTGCAGGTAAGCCGGTGTCACCCAGCTACCTTTGGTCTGGATGGGTCATTGGGTGGATAGAGAGTCCACTATACCAGGATCCAGGCTCCTAGTGCCCATCACATTCTGGATTCTACACACGTTGGGTTATAATGTTGAAGCCAGACACCAGAACCTGATAGCACAGATGTCGGCGCCCCGGTATCCCTCGTGTGGGGTCATCAGGATGAAGTGCCACAGGGTTGACTCCAAGTCATCCCAACCCAGTGTAACCCAAGGCTGTGTGGTCCTTTGCCATCTTTAGGATGTGTTCATGGGTCCCTGTGATGGTTAGAGGCTACGTCAACTCCACCCTCCAGAGTGAAGGCAAGGCAGAGTCCAGTCTGTCAATCAGGTTGAAGCCTGCTGGCCCCTCCATAAGTGCATGGCCGTGTGTGTGTGTGTGTGTGTGTGTGTGTGTGTGAAAGAGAGAGAGAGAGAGAAAGAGAGACTCTGTGCAGAGCAAAGTGCTCTTTGGTTGTTGGCCTTCTGCTGGAGCTGGATCCTGTGTCTGGTTGTGTTAGCGCCTTCGGCATCGCCTGCCAATTCCAGGGATTGTCAACAGACTACAGATGATGGATCCATTTGGCCGACCTCGGATTCATTGACCTCTGCAGCCACCAGTCTGTGCCCCCTCAACTTGTCTCTCCTGCTTCCTGCTCATCAGCTTCTACAAACTGATGAACTATAAGGCTGTGAGCTGTGCCTTGACACAAATCCTCTCCATAGGCAAAGATGTAGAACCAACTTGATGCCATCTCATAAAACCACCCAGAGAACCAGACAGTGAGGCTTTAGCACCGATCGAAAAGACCACTCTGTGTTCTTATTTGAAAACCCCTCCTTCCTGCTCCCTGGCCCAGCCCTGCACCCAGGAAGCAGAAAGTGCTTGGTAATCTTGACTTCATGTGCCCAAGGACTCCGTCAACACCCAACTCCCTCTGTCCCCTCCAATGCACACAAAGCACTTTGAACGGCTGCCTGCATCTGCTGGGGGGACAGGAAATGCTCAGTTATCTGCCTACATGGCCAAGAAGAAATGCTCTTTTCCCATTTGGCTCCCAGTGGTATTTGGTGACCCTTTATACAGCAGCCTTACCTTCTCCGTCTTTGCTTACTCTAATTTTCAAAATGATTTTCATTTCCTGCTGAGGCACTGTCTGAGCTAGACAGGACAGCTGAGCTGGGTGTAGGAAGGGAGGCTGGGGGTGGGCTGGGGCAGATAAGCATCAGGGAAGCATCAGTCTAGTGTCCAAAGAGACCACTGCTGAACCCTAAACCAGGGTCAACAGCCTGAGAGGAATTGCATGGATGCATCCCTGGGAGATGGAACTGGGGAGAGATAGTTTGGCTGCAAAGCTATTGGCATTTTGGGAGGCTGTGGGCACAAAGGGATGGGATTCTTGTGTTCAGAGCTGTTCTAAAAGCTCTGGGGACTATAGTGTCACCCTTGGAGGTCCAGGAAACCTAACCTGGAATTTTAAGTCTGCTCCAAAAGGGAATCAGAAGTGAGTGGCATGTCAGTGGCTGTCCAGAGTGGGCACCTGGGGCAGAGCTAACAAAACCCCTGCAGAAGCCACAGACTGCCCTGCACATCAGCATTAGTCCTTCCCCCAGAGCCCATACTCACAGTGACCCGACAGGACAAAGTAGAAACTCCCTCTGCGGGTTTCTGAGATTGCAAGTCTTGACAGGAATAGAAAGACTCTTTTTTTTTTTTTCACTCAGTGTCTTGGGTGGTTTTAACTTGTTGACCTTGTGGTTAGCAGCCCAACACAGAATGCACGACACCACCTGAGCTCGGTCATGATTGATGAAGACCATGGTAACAGCTGCTGCTTATGGAGCACCTACTATGTGCCCTACAGCTCTAACAAGCCCACTCCTGTCTGTATTAACCTGCCTTCTCTAGAGAAGGAAACATCCAGCAATGCTGGCATGTGTATGTAGACAGAATGAAATGTACATCAAAAAATGGCTCTCACAGTCGTAGAAGTGGGCATGTCCAATCCAGCCAGCTGACCAGTGGGAGGTCTCTTCTGACCCACCTAGTAAGAAGGGTGGGCAAACAGAAAGCAGAATGATGCAGAAGAGTACAGCCTGGTGGATTCAGAGTCAAATGAATTCAAGGTTGGCAGTCTTCTGATGGCTCCTTGCACTGGCAGGCAGCATGGCAGGCCCAGATCCAGTGGTGGAAGAGGCCTAGCTTCCCCGTGGCACCAGTCAGTCCTAAGAGTACCCCACAATCTGGTCTACTCTTCCCTCGGTTGTACCAAGGCTGTGACCAGACGAAGGGGGTGGTACTTCACCCTGTTCTTCTCATAGCTGTTTGCCTCACAAAAGAAGATCCGGCATGGAGGTGAAAACACCATGCTAACCCACCCCGGGAGAGTCCCAGCCCATCCAAGTTGGCATCAACCCAAACCATCACACCCTGACAAATCAGAGACGGAGACTTTCGGGGACTACAACCTCAGTCAAGGATGCACTGCATGGGGTCACGGGGCCAAGGTTTGAATCCTATTGTCAGATTCCAAATCCCTTCCTCTCTGACACCAGACCTTTCTTCCTGCTCTTTTCCTGAGACCCGTTCACTCACATGTCAGTGAGGCTCAGTTACAGGGAAAGGCTCCTGGGAGAGGCAGATGCTGCTCCAGCTTTCAGAGGGAAAGTCATGCTTCCTGGGAGATGGCTAAATGTTTAGCCTCAAACCACGGAGGCCAGAGCTGTGAATGCACTCAGAGGCACCAGGTAAGCAAGGGCAGGTGATCTATTTCCTTTGAAAACCCTACCTGGAGTTCTCCAAAACCCCGGGGTCCTGGGTTCAGAAACAGCTGGAGAGCAGTACCCATTTGACTGTTTACTTGCTTTTGCAGCCTGACAAAGGCTGACAGGGTAGAGAGAGGATGCATGTCCCTGACCTCGGACCAGAAGCTTCGCTGACACCATGGTTTCATTCAGAGGATGACCACTTGAGTTCAAGGTGGTGGTCCCCATTTTTACAGAGGAGGAAACTGAGGCCTGTGTGGCCCCCTAAGCCTAGAACGAGTGCAAGGAAGAACCAGCCTTCCCGAAGTTGACCCCACACTCCGTGCCTTCCTTCACCAAGCCACCAGCAAGGTAGGGAGCATGTGTGGGGAAGGGTGAGGCAGGGAATGTCTGCAGAAACACCAGAAACATAGGCTGATCATTGGTCCCAAGGCCTCTCCTCCAGGAAGCCCTCCAGCCTTGGTTCTTGCCACAGCGGAATGCCATGTGCAGTTAGCAACTCCTCCCCAGGTACTCACCTGCTGCAGGACCCACACCTGCTGCCATCACAGTGATTCAGCCTCACAGTGACCCAGGTCTGTGAGCCATCGGTCTACATGGAGGCAGCCGGTCTCGTCTTTCTCCTGCCAAGCAGCCAGTAGATTTGAACCACTGAGCTTGTCATTAGCAGCCCAACAGCGAAGCCCCAGAGCCACCAATTCCTCTCGTGCTTTCCTTTCCACCGGTGACAAGGGACACTGGCTGAGCCTCTCTGAGCCCAGTGTCCATCTGTGGCATCAGAGGAGCGGGAGGGTGACTGGCTGTCTATTCGATCTATTTTAATATCACCTTGGAAAAAGGCACAAAAGCCAGGCGCCGCCGATGGATGGGGGTCACCTCGCCATCTCTTTGGGCCCGTCTCTCTCCACCTGTCTTATCTTTCACTCCAGAGTTACCTGCCAGGAGACGCTCTTTCAACTGTGCATGCCGCCCCCACTCCCCTTTCTGCAGGCCCTCAGCCCCACCCCTGCTTCTGTTGAACTCTCAAACCGAGTATTTAAATCCATGAAGTAAGATTATTTCCCCTGGGGACTCACAGCCAGGTTACGTGAATTCTCCGCACGCTCACGCTCTCGATGAGACACACAGCCCGGGTCCATAGAAAATGAGTCATTGTCCTTTAAGGCTCGGGCAGAGCAGAACCCATCATGGCGATAAAAGAACCAAGAAGCCTCCAAACCCCCAAATAAAAAGTTGCTCCTATTCCAACAGGTGGTGGCCCATTGCTTCCAGGTATGAAGGGGGAAGGGAATTGTCTCATTCCGGCCGGCACTCCAGAGTCTCCCCTCCAGGACTGGCTCTTTGTCAGCCCTGCTGCTGGCGGGCAGGGGGTGGAGGGTGGGCAGTAGTGGGGTCTCATCTTGGGATTGCAGACTGGTGCCAGCTCGGCTCCTCTATGATTCAGGCCTTGGGGGAGCACGTCGTGGTGCGGAAGACAGAAGCAAGTAGTGGGGCGTGGTCACCCCTTCTTTCCTGGATCTCGGAAGCCCCGACCCTGGCTTCTGTCCTGGCCACAGGCATCTCCCTCATCCCCGCGCCTGTAGTAGATGCCACTATGTACAGGTGGCCACGTTCATGGAAGAGGAAGGTGGGTAGGGCGGTGAGGGGGTCGGCTCGCTCTACTGGATGACCATGAACATCTGAGGGCAGCACAACATGTCTGGGCTGCTGGCTTCCTAGTGAGGTGGGGTGTGTGCCTGGGCCTCAGGCCCCTGGTGTGTGCGACGCCAAGGCCCAAAGCTGGTTGTCATGGCATCGACGCCGAGTCCTCGGAGCCCCGTGAGTGAGACAGTGGAAGTGTGCTGCACGGGGCTGGGTGTGGTGGACAGGTAACCGAGCAAGTGCCACTTCTACAGTTTTCACTGCTCAGTGGGTTCAAAACCAGGAACGGCCCCCATCACTCTTACAAGGGCGTGGGGTTCTCTCTGGCCATGTTAGGCCGGGCTGACCAGAGAAACAACTCCAGAGACACTCGTACATGTGTACAGAAGAGCGTTGTCTCCAGACGTCATTGCCTCTCCAGAAAACACCCCAGCCCCCTCCACCTCCAGGCTCTAAGTCTGATACAAGTCCCTCTTCAGATGCATGCCGAACCGCCCAGCCCGACCCGAGTGCACCGCCATCAAGTCTGTGCTCACTCATTGCACGCCCGTCGGTTTCCTCCGACGGTTTATCGGAGTAAAAAGCCCAGTCTCCCTCCCTCGGTGCTGCAGCTGGTTTCGAACTGCCAACCAGTTCAGTCGCAGCCCAATGTGTAACCACCGCCCCACCAGGGCTCCTCCTCGACTCGTGCACCCACGTACAAAGACACAGCGGGCAGGCAGATCACTGGCCAGGGGTTTCTGAGCTGTGTGGACCTAAGCTCGGTGGGAGCCTGGCAGGGTGGTCAGTCCCAAAGGTGGAAGGCAGAGTGTGGAGAGGGCAGGAAGTCCCTGGGATCCTCCTTATAAGAGCCCCCCCCCCAAGGATGCACCCTCAGGCTGTGACTTGATTGACAGTTTTGACTCCACCCCCAGCCAGGGATGTCTAGTTGGCATCACACATCTAATGACCATGCTGGCTGGGTTTTAGGAAAGGAGATGGCCAGGTCTTGCTTCCGTGGTGCTCTAAGTGGACTCGAACTCCCAATCTGCTGGTTAATCACTGAGGGCGCAGACCATGCGCCACGCTGGACTCCCATCCAAGAGAAGCCGCCTGCAGCAGCATCTCTTCCCTCATCTGCTGGGGAAGAGGCCGCTGCACCTGGCTGACAGGTCAACTACAGCTGGGCAAAGAACGTGTTCAAACTGGGTGGCTTAAAGGGACCACCACAGATGTAGCCAGTCATCCTGCAGGCTGGCTAACAGACCTGGCTTCCCAGAGGATAGCTGCTGGATGACCTGGGGACTGACTGATTGGCCCTGGCAGGTCTCCACGAGTCCAGCTGGGACAATGGGGTCTCTTGGGGTCTCTCTATCTTCCAACCAGCTCATCCAGGCTCATTCCCAGGAAGCTTTGTGGTTCTGAGAGCAACTGACGCACCGTCATTACTCCGACCCCATGCTCCTGACCAAAGCAAGACACAGGAGGCGGCAGACGGCTCTCGGAAGGACGGGTTGCCGAGCAGCCCAATTTTCTCTGCGCCTGCAAGTTGGTGGTCTGAACGCACGCAGCATCCCTGCAGAGGACAGTCCAGGCTACCTGCTCCAGTGAAGAGGATGCCAGAGAAGACCCGGGGGCAGCTCTACCCCGATCAATTCAGACTCCACTCAAGGCAGCAGCCCTGCCAACACCGGCGCCTCTCACCCACGGGAGAAGCGGCGACACTGCCTCGCACAGAGGGCCGATCCAGGGAAGCAGAGACGGGAGCAGTCGCACCTCAGCTCCCCAGTCCTCGCTGCGCTGCTGGCAGGGAGTGCTCGGAGGAAGGGACGCCGTGGGATGCCAGACAGCAGACACCTCCCGCGCGCAGTGGTTCTATTTCGGGTCCAGGTTCCAGGGGGCCGTGTTCCCGGATGAGAGGCCACACTAGTCTCCTCTTCAGCTCCAGCCCTGCTTCCCCACCCAACCTCCCTGCCATGACCAGCCCCAAGCTGGTCTGGCACTCCACCTGCCAGACACCCAGACCCCAGCTTGTGCGTGTGCCCTGGCTGGGCTCCACTCCAGGGTGGGAAGGAGAGCTGGCAGTGGACCGTTCTCCTTCCCCAGACGGCTTGGCCGCAGGCACCTGCATCCTCTGGGATGCTCGGATCCGAGCTCTGGTGCTGTTAGGAACGAGTCTTCTGTGTGTCCGTCTGAATTCCTTGTTGGTGTCCAGAGGGTTGGCCAGGGACATCTTGCCCTGCAGAGCTCACACTGGCCCCAAGGTCAGGATGATGGGCAGGGTCACACAGGCATCACCCAGTGTACCTGGGAAGGGTGCTGTCTTGGGCTGGGCTCTCATGAGAAACAAGGTAGCGAGGACAGTGCTCGGTCAGGCACTGCGCCCTTCTGTTGGGCATACCATCTCAACAACAACAACAACAACATTTGTTTATTAAGTATCTGGACATATGCATTACAGCAGCGGTTTTCAACCTGTGGGTCGAAACCCCTTTGGAGGTTGAACGACCCTTTCACAGGAGTTGCCTAAGACCACGGATGGTCTTAGGAACCAAGACACCGCTCCTCTAGCCGTCTCCAGGTGGGTTTGTGCACATGCAGATATGCCCACCTATGTGTACTTGGCGTGGAGACTGTTACCCATGCTACACCGTGCTTCAAGACAACATTTCATCCACTTGTCATTGGAAATAAATATTTCACCCTATCTCATGACATACTGTTTTTGTGATTCATCACTCTGTGTTCATGATATTCAGTTTGTAGCAATGAAAAAGCATCCTGCCTATCAGATAGTTACATGACGATTCTTAACAGTAACAATATGAGAGTGATGAAAATAATGCTGGGGGGGGGGAGGGGGCATTGTCACCGCGACGTGAGGAACTGTATGAAAGCGTGGTGGTATGAGAAAGGTGGAGAACCCCTGCCTTAGAGGCTGTGCACATGCAGTGTGTGTTTTTAACCTCCTCCCAGGCCTGGCCAAGCTGAGTGCTGAGGAAGGCAGACCCCTCGCAAGTGGATTCACTTGCACTCTGAAGCTGCTGGAGAATCCTGGGAGGACCAGAACCACCAGATGAGCAGGCAAAGTGGTCTTGGAGGAAGGGCACCCAGCCTGCTCCTCGGGGCATGGCCTTTGGTGTGACCGTGAGGGCCTCTGGGAATGGCCCCTCTGCCACTTCACCATTCTCCTTACCAGGACTCTGAGCCGGCCTCCAGGGGGTGGGGCCACGTGAGCCACCCCACTCTGAAATCTCCTGGTGCCTTTCCTGTCTCCACCAACTGTGGGCCCACATGATTGCATCTCCTGGCCGGGAATCTTCCTGCTTCAGTCTCTGCATCCCTGGCCTGCAGCTCTGTAAGTCTGAGGAGGGACCGGCTCACTTCGGCTCTATGGATTTGGCCTCAGTGGGGGCACCTTCTTGATGTAAAGTTGCTGCTTAATACCCAGCTCTTCCGCGTGCATACATGAGTGTCCCTGGATTTGTTTCTCTACACGACGCTGGCCAAACACAGTCCCCTTCCCCTTCTCTCTCCATCCTCTCTCCAGCAGGAAGCCCAGGTGGCAGGAATCCCCACACCTGCTGCCCACAGGGGGGAGGGGGAGTCCCGGGAGGGGGTGGGTCAGGCCATATAGGTCCCCGTTCATGGAGGCAACATCACGCCCACTTCACACTGGCCCTTTGGGTGGGGAGAAGTCAGGCTGCCTCCTGTCCTCTGGGATGCCTCCTGCTTCCTGCACCCCCACCCCTTGCCCCCAACCTGGTTTCCAGAGGCATTCCAGGTGGTTTGCCAAACATCTCTGTAACTCAGCAGCAGATGAAATCATGAAACACTTAGCAGGCCAGAGAGGGGTCAGGCTGGATGACTGAGATGCATGGCAGGAGATGCCTTTTCATTTTATTTTATTTGGGGGATGGGGGGAATTGTGGCAAAGGGTGAATGGAGCAAAAGAAAAGGCAATTTTGGGGGGAGGGGTCCTTCCAGAGGAGACCTGGTGGCCCTTCCCTCCAGCTGTGCTGTCAATGCACCCCTACTTCTTGGAGTGGAGTCTCAGGTGGCACAGTGCTTTAGCACTTGATAGCCACATGGTTAGCAGTTCAAACACACCCAGCATCCCTCTGGAGACAGAGAGGGCAGAGTGTACCGGTCAAGACAACAGCTTGGCACCCTCCTGGGGCAGGTCTCCTGTCCTACCTGGTCACTGTGAGTCGGCATGGACACTACAGCAAAGGGACCTTTTGCTGAGCAGCACCTTGGAAGAAAGCCCTGGGAGCTACTTCAGAAAGATCAGCCAATGACAAGTCTCGGGGGCGGGTTCTTCCTTGACACACGTGCGGTGACCAGGACCAGGGTCACTGGAGAGAACTCATCCATCACCATCATGTCCATGTAGAATCACGGTGACTCTACAGGACAGGGCAGGGCTGCCCCCTGTGGGTTTTCTGAGACTGTAACTCTTTGCAGGAGTGGAGAGCCTCCTCTTTCTCCTGTGGAGCGGTTGGAGGTTTTGAACCGCCGACCTTGAGCTTCCCTTGCAGCTAAACTCATAATCACTCCACCACAGGGGCTCCTGGGGAGCTGACTCAGATTCTTCCCCAAGGATCACAGAAAGCCCTTGAGAAGCCGGGCCGATGACACCACATTATGATCACCCAGGAGGGGAGCTGACTGAAGAAGGCCTTAGCTTCTGGCCTAGGACACTCAGGAAATTTCCAGAAGGTTGGGGAAGATGTGGGCCTGGAGCCCTGGACTCGTTGTGGAATTCCATCTCCCCCTCCTCTCATCAGCTCAGAAGCAGGCCTTTGTTCTTTGACTCACAGGTCACCCCAGCCAGACGGCCAGCCACCAGGCTTTGGGACCAGAGCTTTCAGGCTCCAGCAGCAGCCCTGTGACCTTGAACCTGCCTCCTTACCTCTCTGAGCCCGAGCTTTCTCCTCCAAAGGAAGGCTCATGATTTCGGCCTCGGGGGTCACAGGGCAAAACCCCTGGCCCAGTGCCCGATAATAGCTGGCAGGGATGACACAGTCTCACCCACTCTGAGCTGACCCCCAGCGGCCCTGCCCCAGCCCTCACATTTCCCCCGCCCTGGGCCATTCCTGACTGGAGCATTCCTCTATTTCTAGGGAGAAGGTGGCCAGGAAAGAGCAGGGAGTTCAACAGAGGTACGTCTAGAGGCGGACCTTCCTGAGCTCTCCTGAGTAACTAAAAGCTGGCTGTTTGGTCTCCTGAGGCCCTGGGGTGCGAAGGAGCCAGCCGGCACAGGAGCTTGAAGGGTGGCGGTGCTCCCAGATGTTTGCTCTAACTTCCTTCTGCTGAGAATTTCCATCCCCGGGAAGCAGCAGCTGCGGCTTTCAGCAAGCGCCGGTCCCGTGCGTTCCCCTTGAAGCAGATCAAATCGACTCTCAGAAATTTGAGTTTAATTGTGATTGTTCTTATTCATCTTGAACTTCACCGGAGCCGGCTGTGAATCCACTCCTGCCTCCTTCCCTCCTCCTTTGATGAGGATTAAAGGGACGGAAGCTCAGACGGACGATGCCTACAGCGCGGTGGAAGGAGCTGGGGGCTTGGAACCCAGGCAAGCAGTGTCGGCTTGAGTCAGGACCCTGGGGTGGGGTGCGATGGGGTCCCGAGGCTCATCCTGCAGGAGTCAGAGGGGCAAATGATCGCAGAGGACCTTTAAGATTCCGAGATGCGGAGGTGGTCTTTGCTGAGTAAGGAGACCCTGAACGGAGCCCGCGTCTTTTTGCCCAACTCACACAGGTGCAGAAGGCGGGTGTGCAGGAGATAAAGAAGACGGGAGGTGAGGGTCACAGAATCAGTGCCTTTGGTTGGGGTTTGCTGGATTCAAGAAACACAACTAGACTGATTCTAAGGGGCCAGGATGTCAGCACCTTGTCTGACTCTGAACGTGTTGTCATGAAGACTGATCTAGAAAAGGACCCTCAGATGGCAAAGCAACAACCCCAGGGAGGACCCCCCCCCCAGAGCATGGAATGACCCCCTAAACTCAGAGACAAACAAAAGCATGCCAACATTAGCCATGATGGCCCAGGGTTGTGAGCGATGCTTTCTGTTCCATAGACATTGACCAAAGGGGTGGGGGGTGGAGTGGGGGTGGTTCTGATTCTGAGTCCATTCCAACCCTTAGTGACCCTATAACATGGGGGGGGCACTGCCTCTGGGGTCCCAGAGATGGCCACCCTTTGTGACTGAGCTGTGCCAACACACGGCGTCCCTCTGTACAGACTGCCCAGTCCCACCTTAGCCTCACCCTCCAGGAGCCCACTGTGTCGACCCACCTCACCGAGGGCCTTCTGCCCCTCTGCTTCTCCAGGGGCTGGTCTCTCTGAAAACACGTCACCCACAGGACGTGAGACGGACTCCCACCAGCCTTGCTTCTGAGGCGTGGGCTGGTTGGCCTTCTTCCAGCACAGATCTGTTTGTTCTTTTGGCAGTCCACGGGGCTCTGAACACTCTTCTCCAGCATCATCCTTCAAAGGCATCTGTTCTTCTTTGGTCTTCCTTATTCCACGTCCAGCTGTCACATGCAGATGAGGCAAAAGATAATTTGATGACTTGGGTCAAGGGCACCTTAGTCCTCAAAGTAGCAGCCTTGTCTTTCTCACACCTTAAAGAGGTAAATCTTTAGGGCAGTAGAAAGTCTTGTCTTTCCCCCCTCAAAGAGGCTGATGGCTTCGAATGACTTACCTTGTGGTTCAAGGTCCGTGGTTTAACCCACTGTGCTACCAGGATGCCTGCAGGTCCCCCTACTAAGAACAGCAACAAGGACTCAACTTCTTACCTCCTGGGGTTTACTGTCTAAGGTTTTTAGGGGGCCGACACTGGACAATTCTCCAACTCCACAAAGGCCCAGCAGGAGAGGTTCCAGAGACAGTGAGCCAGAACATTGAACCCGTGGCCTTGGACTCATCATCAGGGCTGTCAAAGTCCTGCCTGAATTTCCCTCGGATGCCTCCCGCTCTTTCATTTACAGGACTAACGCCTCTTCCTTCCTGAGCCTGCCACCTGTGTTGGGAAGGCATGAGTCAACTTCCGTCTCTCCTCCTCCATCTTCCACTCCCCACTGCTTTTCCTGAGAGCTGTCCTGTCACCTGCCTATTCCATCCTTTCGGGAGAGGGTGTGTCTCCCTGACCCCTGGGGGTTCCGTTGGTGATGGTGCGGTGTGGCTGTGGAGCTGGTCAGGGATGAATGGTAGCACCTGGTAGCGTCTGCATGCCCTGCCTTCACCGCAAGCTGCAGAGAGACAAACACTGGGTCCATTTAGCGAGGAAAGTGGAAAGGTCATTTCCTGACCTTACTATACAAACTGAGAGCTTTCTCCGTGTTAATGATCAAAAGACCGCCCGGGTCAGTGACTGGCGCAGGACGGGAGGGGTGCTGGAAGGCCCAGGCTTAGCAAATGACTTTAAACATTGTGATAGCCGGGGACCTGTCATTAAATTGCGCACATTAATCTGAGCAGAATCTCAGGGAGGCACTTCCTTTGAGGCCAGCGGGACTAAATCAGGGCACCACAGTGGGGGTGCAGCCTCAGGGAAATCTGGGCCTGGAAGGGTCACCCTCTGCCCCCTGGTTGGAGACCAGAGAGGCTGCAGCCTAGCTGAGGGTACCCTACTGGGCTGCAGGGTCATTGTAGGTAATGCCCTGCAACCCGGTCCTGCCACCCTGGGTTGTCACCGCAGAGGATTCCACCGGCTCAGGACCCATGTCCACAGGACCGTGTGCCTGTCCTGCCAGCAGTGCTGTTTTAGTTGTCTGGGACTCATTGGGAGACTCGTCACAGCCTAATAGCAGACTGAGAGGGAGTAAGTGCAGCAGCTCCCCTCTTCATAGGAAGGTGCTAGGGTCCCTGGAGCAGGGGGTGCTGTGAGAGGAGGCCCATCTCGGCGTCATCTCCAGCGGCATCTCACCGAGGCCTTTCCTGGCCTTCACCCACTGGGCTCCATTTCCCGCCCCCTCTCCCCCCCCACACACGTGATGTTCTTTGCCAGTCGATGCATCCAGGGCAGCATCTGCCTTAAAAGAAGGCAGCCATCTACCTTCTTTCCCCCATTGTCCAGCTTCTGCATGTGTGCGAGGCCAGGGGAAAGCCCCCAGCTTGATTCAGATGCACCCCAGTCATCAAAGTGGCCCCTGGGCTTCGGAAAGTTCTAATGAGTGGGGGTTGGGGGGGTGGTCTTCTGGAGCAGACACGTAGGAAGTGACTTGTGGTCTGGTTTCCCTGGCAGGGCACTCTGTTACACCCATCCAGGGCACTGTGGGGATTTCTGAACTTACAAGGCATGGTGGAGGGTCCCCTCCACTCCTCACTCCTCCCAGGCATCGTAAGTCTCCGCATGGAGAACCCTTGAGTGTGCTTGTGTGAAGGAGACCCAGGGGGCTTCCCTGCAGTCTGTTGCTGAGTACCCTAAAGGAGGGTCCGGGACATGTCTGCAAAAATGAACGCCTAGAGAGACTCATTCAGACGCAGCAGTCTGGGGCTGGTCAAGGGTCCTTCTTGGGTAGCAAGTGTGAGTGTCCGTCATCTCCTCCGGTCCCATCGCGAGGCAGAAGAGCACACAAGGATATTGATCATCATCTAAACACCCACCATGGCCACGTACGGAAGCCTGTAGCGCCATGGCTCAGAGCTCAGATCCTAACCCTAGGTCAGTGATTCAGACCAACTAGCCCCTCCACAGGGGAAGATGGGCCCACCCACTGCCTTAAAGAGGGCAGCCGTGGAAACCTAAGGGATAGTAGCACCTAGGGTCACTCTGAGTTGAGACTAACAGGACAGTCAAGGGTTTGGGCTGTTGTTTTTCATGTGCCAAGTAGGGTGACCACCCAGGTTGTGTGTCCACTTGGACCAGAGAGCGGATAGACGTGGACAGTGCCCAGCAAATCAGGAAGAGTTGATCAGTCCACAGAAGAACGGATGCTAATTGCCTTTGAACATGTGGAGAAGCGGAGTCTAGAGTGGTTTCGGGGAAGGAGGCTCAAGGGACTGCTATTGCCCACCTGGAGGTCCTTGTCTTGCTCTCGGGCACACAGCATGTAGGGACACCAAGGGGAACTTTATTGTCTACACAGACAAGGAGCAGTGTGGGGTGGGGCGGCAGCTACATAATGCACCCTCGACTGGAGGCAGGGGCGGCGTCTAGCCTGTCAGCACACAGACTGGGCCATTCTCACCTGCCTCCTCTCCCTGGTTGAAAGTTGGTTCTCCACCCTTCCCAGCAACTCTGTGAGTGAACCCCCTTTCTCTCCAAGGCAATCCCATTCTGTGGAAGTCAGCAGGGCGACCCTGGCAACGACAAACCCCCCTGATGCCCCCAAAGGTCTCCTGTAGGTGGGGCTATTGTGGTTTGCGATGTCCGAGGCCTGTGGGGGACAGAGAGAGTGAGGTAGAGTGCTCTATAATGGTAACTCATGATCCCTGTTGCTTAGGGCTGCTTCCTCAACGAGACGGATGGACATGGTGGCTGTAAGACTGGGCACGAACATAATGATGCAGAGGACAGTGCAGCGCCATCAGTGTTAGACACAGAGGGCATTAGACTGGCTCTTCTAGAGAAACACATCCAGTGACACTCATGGTTATGCCTAGGAGAGAGCTTGATATCAACAAGTGAACCTGTATCCAAAGAAGGCACCCCCGGCCCGATCCGACTCGAGTCCACACGTCTGATGCAAGCCAGGATCCTCTTCAGACTCAAGGGGTCACAGGCCGATGGTGCAGAAGGGAGAGGCAGGCAGCAGGCTAATCTAGCAAGGGCAGAGTCTCATGGACCCAAGTTCAGAGGGAACACGTCCGGGCCCACAGGGGCTACCCCTGTAGGTAGGCCCAGGGTCCCAGCAAGCAGGAAGGCCACAGGACAGAGTGAGGAGAAGATTTCAGTCTCTCTCACTCTTCTAAGGAGGCATCAGGAAGCTACCACTTGATTGGCAGTTTGGACTCCGCCCCGAGCCAGCAGCATTGAGTTGACATGAACATCTGACTGCCACCCCAGGCTGCCAGGAGTCAGGAGTGTTGACAAGGAAAACGATTCATGATTTTAAGCAAATGCCAATCACTGAAGACCTGGGCTAAACTCTAAAAAGTCACGAGACTCTACCTTAGCCGAGAAAGGCTTTCCTCTTCAAAACTTTACCACCTAGTTGAAAACCCTTGAAGCCTCCAGGCTGCAGGTTGAACCAGAAGTCAGCTGCGCTCGGTGGATCTCAGTAAAGAGGGAAGGCAGAGCTCCATCCATGATGGTGGGGCCTCCTCCCGCCTCTTCAGTCCCCGCCGTGCCCTAGTTCTTCGAGTCATTTGCTTTGCTGGCCTCACACTGGCCTCCCCATATGCACCTAGACTAACTGCTTGGAATAAACCTTATGTCTGGGCTCTGGGGAGTTCTGCTTCTTCTGAACAATAGGGATGCTGGCACGGGGATGCCCAAGATGCTGAAGGCACTGACTTGGCAGAAGAGTCGGCCAAGGCCACGTAGGATGGAGATGGCACAGCCACTAGTGGCTGGGAATGGTACCTAAGAAGCACTGGGCCCCAGGCCATCCCCAAAGCGATAGCTGGACCAGATGGACGCATTTATTGGCCTGCTAGTGGCAGCTGTGTTTTCATGAGCTCACTCCTGGCCCTTCTCTCTCCCCCTCGGCTGGGAGGAGGAAGAGCCGTCCTCTGTGTTTCTATCCGTGTTGCTTAAGCATCGACAGGGCATGCTACGAGAGCCACACTGACACCATGTTTCATGGAAGCTGAGCACGCGCCTTTACCAGAGGGAGTGAGCAAGCATGAGGAAAGGCCCCGCCGAAGACGTCACGGCACGCTATCAATGAGGAGCTGGATCCAATGCCCCCCCATCCCCCCACTGAAAACATATCAGCCCCCGAAGCAAAACCATCATCCCCACCAGTGCCTTACAGAGAGTCGATACGGAAATAGTCATGAAAGACTCATCCCAGTTCTTATTTACTAAGCCCCACGCCATGCTTGCCCTACACTGCCAGCTCCCTGGATCCCTCCGGAATGCTCTGTGTCAGATGCTATGAGGATTCCACAGAAAGCAGTCTGAAACATTGGAGCCAATTGCTCTCCCTGCTAGCAGGTAGCAATGTTCACCCTCGGTCTCGCTGGCTGCTTTGAAGGGAGGGCAGGGGCGAGGAAGGAAGATTTTTGTCTCCTCTGCTATTGCTAAAGACAGAGGTGCTCCGTCAATCATGGACGGGCCTCGCTGGTCCAGACCGGGGTGGAGAGTGGACGGGGGGTAAAAACCTCGGCGCTCCTCTCCTGCGTGTTCTTGGTGGAAAGTGAAGGGCCAGGTCTTACGCATCGAGGCAGCCCCGTGAGAAAGCCGGCTTGGCCCTGGCATGAAGCGCAGACTGCGACCCACCCCACGATCCCTGTACAGGTGTCCATGGTTCAGTGGACACGGCTTGCATCTCCGGGGTGTTCTGTCGCCATACCTGTACCTTAAAAATCCCATCGCTGTCCGGTCACTCACTGCAACTTCACGGCCACCTCAGGTGGGTCGGGGTAGGGCGGCACCCTGCAGGGGGGTTCAGGGGCTGGTTCTGTGGAAGAAGAGCACCAGGCTTTCTTCCGAGGCACCTCTGGGCAGACCGAAAACCACAACATTTCCGCACATTGCCGCTATCCTCCAGGGGACACTCTACACATTTGTATGCAGGTAGTTCCTGCCTGATAACCAGGCTCCGATGGCACCCAGCCACGGTCAGTGCCTTCAAACGGAAGTTGCATTCCTCCCTTCCGGACTTCCTCCAGTTTCCATGATCACTGACCTCTCTCTCCAGCCAGCAGCCCTGGTGGCTTGGTGGTGAGGCACTGGGCTGCGAACCTGGAGGTCAACTGTTCAAAACCACCAACCCCTCTGTTGGAGAAAGACAGTCTTTCTACTCCCAGCAAGAGTTCCAATGACTCGAGGGCAGGGAGGGTGGAGGGAGTTGGGAAGGGGAGAGGGTGATCACAAGTATCTTTGCCCATCTGATCTTTGGACATCTGGGCATAAGGAATCAATCAGCAAACCAAGTACCACAACTTTGTATGTCGTAGCTCATTACTCACAATATGATGTAAGCACACACGCACACACACCATCACTCACTTCCATCTAGTCCCTGCTGCCTCACAGGGACACCCTGTGCGTTCTGAGACCATAACTGTTTATAGGAGAAGAAAGTCCAGTTTTTCTCCTACACAAATGCTGGTGGTCTCCAACTGCCAACCATGCAGCTCCCAGACTGATGCAGAACACTACACAGCCAGGTCTACACACACACACACACACACACACACACACACACTTAAATTATGCAAAGACATGCTCACTCAGGGATTCTCTGCACACAGGTAGAAATGTGTGGGTTTCCATACACACGGCCAGCATGCCGATATACATAGTGTGAGATGACCCTCTCCACATTAAAAAAAATGAACTGGATTGTGCTATAATTTACAGACAACAATCTGTACATCCTGTGCTCTTAGCACATGCCCGTACACACATGCATGTCAGTCTTACCACAGTAGCGATAAAGATCAAGTGCATCACCATCCAAAGTGCCTGCTTTATCCCAGACACCCATGCCTGCCCTCACCGGGCTGCCTCCCACCATTGACAGATGGGCTTTGTCTAGCTGGCCATACAGGTGGCATTGTGCAGTACATCCACTGACTCCTATGATCCTTTAAGACAGCGGTTCTCAACCTGTAGGTTGTGACTCACAGAGGTCACCCAATTCATAACAGTAGTAAAATGACAGTTATGAAGTAGCAATAAAAGTAATTTTATGGTTGGGGGGGGGTCACCACATGCAGAAGAACCATATGAAAGGGTCATGGCATGAGAAAGGTTGAGAACCACTGTTTTAGGACAAGATAGAGCGGTCCTTGTGGGTTTCCCAGACTGCACTGCAACTCCTTACAGAAGGAGAATGCCCAGTCTTTCTTCCTCGTGTGGCTGATGATTTCAAACCTCAGTCCTTGCAGATGGCAGCTCAGTGCATAAGTACTAGCCACCAGGGCTCCTAGACTACATATATAGTATATACAATATAACATATATATCCTTTGCCATATATGTGTATGTGCTTCCTTCACTGAGCATCTCATACCTGAGGCTTGGACATACATCATTGTCTGTATCAGCGATATGTCTTCTTTAGGGCTCTGTTTTCTGAGGAGCTCACAAGCTGCTTGTCGGTCTTCCTGTTGCTGGGCACTTGGTTGTTTCCAGCTTGAGACTCTTGGGAAGAAGTTGCTGTCCACATCAGCATGCACGTTTCTGTGTGGACACAGGCCTTCAATTTTCGTGGGTCGAGTGGACTTTTGGGGTCGTGTTTCAGATGATTTATTTCCATTGCTACTGTTAAAAATACACGGAGCACAACACACGTCCACCCAACAAATCCTCCCAGCGACCCTGCTGACACCCTTCAAGTGGTGCAACCGTTGTGATCCTCTGTTGCTAAACAATCCTTCAATCACATGTCCACTCACTGTTCTCCGAGCTCCTCATCTAGCCTTTCGAATGGCTCTCGTTAACTGGACCCTGTCGAGAGTTCTTCAAAATAGCACCAGGCTCGAGGTAGACATTCTTTACCAGGGAAGCTAAGCTGGTTCTTTAGAATGAGGTTTAAAGAAGAATGATCTCCCTGTGAAAGTTTGGGTGTGGGGTCAGGGGGACTCTGGATCCCAGGAGAATTTTGCCCTCTGGCCCACATTTCTCCCCATGTTGATCAGAAAACTCTTTGGTCAAAACTCTTTGGTCAGAACTATTTGATCAAAACGTTCATGAAAGGTGGACCGCTGTAGGGCCGAGCCCCATTGGCGTAGTGGTTGAGTTCGGGACTGTGGCCTACTGGCTTGGCAGTTCAAATCCAGCAGCAGCTCTTCAGGAGCAAGGCTGTGCCTCCCACTCCCACCAGAGGGCAGTGATGCACCTCCCCCCCCCAAAAAAAAAGATTGAGCGCCATCACTTTGTTTTCCCCATCTCTTGGCTAAGGAGGCACTCTATCTTCCTCTTCCATTCTCTTCTCTCCTCTTTCTGTGGCTCTAAGCCACAGACTCCCAAGCTGATGGGGCCTACCACCCATTTTTCAAAAATAAACAAATAAAAATGCCTGTACTCTAGGGAACAATCTTGGGTAAAGTGTTGGGCTTGGGCAGTCCCCTTTGGGAAACACTAAACCCCAAACCCAAACTCACTACCATCAAGTCGATGCTGATCCTGAGTGAGCCTATAGGACAGGGTAGAACTGCCCCAGTGGGTTTCCTAGACAGTAACTCTTGATGGACGGACATAGCCTTATCTCTGGGCAAATAAGAGAGTGGGTCACATTAACTGTGTTGGCTTGCTAAGATTGCTTCCAGTAGCTTTGGGGCCACTCTGCAGCACTGATAGCAATGCACAAGCATTCTGGTTCCTCCGCATCGTAGCCAGCAGCATCATCTTCTGTGACCCTGGTGGCACAGTGGTTAAGGGCTCGTTACCAACCCGAAGCTAGCAGAAAGTACCCGCCAGGCGGCGACTCCTTGGGAGAGAGATGTGATGGTCTGCTTTGTACAGGGGAAAGCCCCGGAAGCCTGGAGGGGTGGTGTGGCGGTCATGTACTTGATGTCAACTTCATGATTGAGATGTAGGGGTGGAGTCTAGGCTGTCAATCTGGAGTTGGCCATTGAGTAGCCAATGAGGCCTCCGTGTGGGCATGGCTTTCTCCTGAGAATTCTGGGAAGTCTCACAGTTATTTCCCTCGTGGAGATGAGGGACCATTTTCCCCAGTTGGGAGTCGCTTGACTGACAAGATAAGATGGCAGTGTCCGAGGAACCGGAAGAGCCGCAGGAGGAGCCACACGGCTTTACCTGAGGGAACTAGACCTCTGAAGCCGGAAAAACCACAGAGAGACCCCTGCAAGCACTGAGATGTTTCTATCACCAATGGATCTGCTGATGGACCCTGAGCCCTGGAAACGAGGAGCCATGAGGGGTCCCCTGCCAGCGCTGGGACTCTGCACCCACTGGCCTGTGACTTTGGAGTCAGAAGGAGACATTATAGACTGATATTGGGCATATGGGATAATATCAGACTGATGACTTTGAACTGGACTGGGTTGGGATGCTTTCTTAATGCCCTATTCCTCTCGTATATAAACTGTATCCTTATATCCATGTGTGTGCCAATGAATTTGTTTCTCTAGTCTACCTGGACGAACACAGGCAGTCCTACTCTTGCCTGTGGGGTCATTGTGACTCAGAACGGACTCGGTCACAAGATGTGTGGGTGTTGCTGGTAGTAGGTGTATATAGGGAGGCACACCCCCCACTTCTCCCTGCCACCAAGTGATTCAGACTCCTGACCTGATAGGGCAGCCTAGAATGGATCCCTGGGGTTTCTCAGAGGGCCTGTCTCTATAGACATGGACAGATTCCTCTTTCAGGCCAGTATTTGCTGGTGGTTTTAATTTGCACTTCTCTAGTGACGGGCCATGCCAAGCATCTTGTCCTGTCTTCCTTTTTCCTGTGCAAGCTCTGTTTAAATCTTTCCACTTTTTACCTATTGAGTTATTTATCTGATTATGGTGCTGTAAGAGTTCTTTAATATATTCTTGATGCTGGTCTTTGACAACCAAGTGTGTTATGAATATTTCCTTCCTGTCTGGAACTTGGCTTTTCATTTACTTAATGGTGTTTTTGAAGAGAAGGATTTTAAAATTTTTATGAAGTGCAGCTTATCAACTTATCAGGTGCTTTTGCTCATTTGTTTTCTTTTAGGGAGCGTATTTTTATTTATATATTTTTGGGTCCAGAGAAATCTGTGTCTGTTCTCAGATTACAAAGCTCTCTCTAACACCAAGAGCTCACATGTTAGTGCAGGACATCCACATTTGCACATCAAATAAAAAAATAGATGACTTTCTTCAATGGAAGAAACATCACCTCTTAAATCGAAGTCACGGCACACACACAAAGCTTAGACTGTCAGAGATGATCGACTCAGTACCAAGTGAGCAGTGTGTGGTGTGAGGTAAGGATCGAGGCTCCCTTCATTGGCAGACGATGCCCCCATTCACATTTTAACTAAAGCCAGGTAAGCAGCCGTCAGGAAACCTAACAACCTACCTTATCGAGTAAATCTGCTTCAAAAGTCTTCTTTAAAGTGTTTAGAAGCAAAATTGGTTGCTTGGCAGACTAACGCATGTCTAGCCCAGGCCACAGTACTTTCCATCGTCTCATAGCATGCAAGAGTCCGGCAATGAATGGGGAAGGCTGAAGAAGAAGAGTTGGTGCCTTTGGGTGGCAATATCAGTGAGGAGTATTGTCTAGGCCATGGACTGCTAGGAGAGCAAACTAACCCGTCTCCGAGGGAGCAGAGCCAGAAGGCTCCTGAGAAACGAGGATGGCTGAAACTTTGTCTTAGAGACTTTGGACATGTGATCCGGGGGCCCAGTTCCTGGAGAAGCACGTCACACTCAGGAAAGTAGCGGGATGGGGAGATAAAGGAGACCCTTCAAGAGATAGGTAGCATGGTTTCTACAATAGACTCAAGTGAGGGATGACTGTGACGATTGTGCAGGACCAAACAATGCTTCTTTCCACTGTGCATACGGTCACTATCAGTGGAATCAACTCAATGGCACCCAGAACAGCAACAACAGCCCTTCTTCGGAACCTGCCACCAGCTCCCAGAAACCTCAACGGTGGTCCTCGGATTTGGTCTCTCTGCAGGATTGCATCCCGTGTACTCCTCTCTCCTGATCCATCTCTCTTGGTCAGGGCACCCGAATCTTCTGTCTGACCTCCTGTCTCTCTCCTCTTAGCGAGGACCTGCCATCACAGACCCCTCCTCCCTTCTCCCTGCCCTCCAGTCCATCCTCACCCATCGAGTCCACTTGAGAGTAATGAGATGAGGAAAACAAAGTGACGGCGGTCAATCTCTTTTTTGCGGGGGGGCGGTGCATCACTGCCCTCTGGTGGGAGTGGGAGGTCCAGCCTTGCTCCTGAAGAGCTGCTGCTGGATTTGAACTGCCAAGCCAGTAGGCCACAGTCCCGAACTCAACCACTAGAGAGGGAACTCCTCTCTCGTCTTTACACCCGTTCTCTTTCTAGAGCACCGGTTCTGAACCTGTGGGTCACGACCCCTTTGGAGACCGAGAGACCCTTTCACAGGGGTCTTCTGATTCATAACAGTAGCAAAATGACAGTTATGAAGTAGCAACAAAAATAATTTTATCTTCATGGGGGGGGGGGGGCTCACCACAATATGAGGAACTGTACGAAAGGGTCCCGGCATGTGGAAGATTGAGAACCACGCTCTAGATGCTCTTTCTAGTCTCATAGTCTTATGTGGCATCTGTATGCCAGACACTCAAATTTTTCATCACCACCCCCCACCCATACAGTGTTCTGGAGTTCTTGATTTGTTGTTCTGATTTGTTGATGCTTCTCCTTGTGGCTTTCAGGTCAGAGAACGGGTCAACTGGATGATGTGTGTCCTACTTACTGGTATTTTAGAGATCACGTACAGGAAGCAAGGTCCGCTATAGGCAGACCTCTAGGGACTGGGTGGCCTGTCTGAGTAGCGCCAGTCAGACAAGTCAACTCTCAGATCACACAGGTCCAAGGAAGAGGACTGGGCTGCCGTAATTTCATCCCCTTTGCTACTTCCTCCCAGTACAATTCAGGATGGCCCGTGTGGGGAAAGGATAGACTCTTAGAGAACTTGACACCTCATTGTTATTTGGGGCACCTTGAACCCCTTGGATAGGGGTCACACAGGGATGGCATCCCAGTGGCCTGGGAAACCCAGGAGCATTTGGAAAGGGGATTACAAGAACTTACTGATCAGGTGTGGACCCTTCTACTCGAATTCAGGAAAAATCCCAAACAAAAAATCCCCAGCTCTCCTTGTTACTCATTAAATTCCTGCCCACCCATCCAAACCTGCCTTGTTAGTGAAGCCATCCTGAACCCCCAACTCCAATGGTGATCTCAGCACCTCCAAACACCTCTTGTCTTTGCCATCTGCACTGCTCAATTGGCACAGAGCAGATTTCACGTTTGTAGTATTAACTTTTTATGTGCAATCACCTAAATTTATGTGATTAAATTAAGGGAGGTGATGTGTGTGCGGGCACCTCTAGCTAATGCTTGCCTCGAGGCACTCTAATTGCCAGTCGGCCAGTGTGCCTCTCTCACCAAGCTGCGAGCTCATCACGGACACGGGCATGAACTGTCATCTCTTCACCTCTGGCGCCTGGCCCCCAGGAAGGGTTCAAGAAGAGGTGGTCCCTGAGTGCCAGAAGGCACTTCATACAATGCCAGGCTCTGTATACGCTTCGAGCGTGAGGATGATGAAGGGGAGGGGGAAGAGGAGGAGGATGACAATGATGACGATAACGATGAGGAGGATGAGGTTGAAGAGCAGGATGGTAATGAAGATGACAAAGATGAAGAAGAGGGGCTGAGCCCCGGTGGCGTAAGTGGTTGAGTGCGGAACTGCAGCCCGTGGGTTTGGCGGTTCAAATCCAGCGGCAGCTCTCAGAAGTGGCACTGGGTAGCGCCCACCACCACCAGAGGCAGGGATGCCCCCAAACAAACAAAAACAAACAAACAAAAAAGATGAAGGAGATGAAGAAGATGATGATAGATCCCTTCAGGAAGATGATCAGGATGAGGATGGGATGAAGATGAGGATGGGATGAAGATGAGGAGAATGAGGTCGAAGATGAGGATGGCGATGATGAGGGTGATGGTGAAGATTGCAACGATGATGAAGAGGATGACAATGATAAAGAAGATGACGGTGACCAGGATGACACACCAGCTCCCCAGAGGATGGAATTCTCTTCGTCCACAAAAACATCCGTAGACTCAGCCCGGTGCCCGTGTCCACAGGGGCACTGCCCATACTTGAAGGTTCATGCTAAGGGAGACAGCTTGTCCCTGGCTTATGACTCAAGGCTGGGACCAGGAAACACGTTCCAGCTCCATCTCTTCCCAGCAGGAGTAAGCTGAGCAGAACACTCATTGTCTCCGGACCTGCATTTGCAAAACCAGAGATGGAGCCGCTTTGGGGGAGAGGGTCCCCCGAACAAGCTCCAAGCCCAGCACTGGGCTGCCTCGCGCTGAGAGCCAGGCCAGGTGCTCACCAAAATCACCACCCCTTCCCTGTGTGTGCACTCGCGCTTGTGTAATTCGCAGCCGCGCAGCACTGAGAGAAGGAAGGAGCGGGTTGCAGAACCAATCTCGTTTTTAAATTCCAGGCCAGCGGTGTGTGCCTTGGATAAAGTTCAGGTAATTGTACCTCCCGCCTGCCTCCTCCCCTCCCCCACCTCGGCCGGCTCCCCCGCGCTGACAGTGTTGTAATAATTGGGTGCTGCTGCAAAAACTCACCCGCTCCAGCTTCCTGAAAGGAACGTTGCAATTAGCAGTCCTCACCCTGTAATAAAGCCTTTAATATCCACTTTCATGGCTCATATTACAGTCATTCAGGCCTGTCCCCTCACACACCGCCTGTCAGGCAGCGGGGCTGGGTGCCCACAAGGGGGCTGGCCTGCTGAAAGGCTTGGCAAACAGTGGCTCGGAGGACCCAGCGATCCAGGCCAGGCAGCTGGGGAATTGGGCTGTGAAATGAGAAGGGGACTTCTGCCCTCCAGTGCTCCGGAGGGGCCGGCAAGGAGGGGGGGAGGGAGGCCGGCCAGTCAGACAGCTGGTCAGGGTAGTCAAGGAGGGCAGGAGGGAAGCAGGTTAGCTGGACCAGCATAGTCCCCCGACCCCCATCCTCCTCAGTCTCCCCCACCTGCTCCCTAACCCACGATGAACGTATCCCTCTCCAGCCTGCTGCTGGGAGCAGAGAAAGGGGAGGAGAGGGCGGAGGTGGCACGGGAGCAGGGCAGACACCGGGTAGGGGCCTGGCTTTGTCTGAGTCTCCTGCATAGGGCACACCTGCCAGCCTGGCAGAGACTTGGAGTGGGGGCAGGCCACATCCACATGATGACTGTTGGGTCGTATGTGTGGGAGCGGAAATCTCTTCCCTGGGCTGGACTGCTTCTCCTGGGGGTTCCTGCACACCCTCCCCTGGGCCCAGATGGGCAGCACTGGCAGTTCCGGGTAGAGCTACCCCCCTGCAGGTTAGCAGGCATCATGACAAATGTCTAGGCCATTGGTTTATAACTATTTTCTGTGCACTCATCTGCATGGAGCCCCAGTGTCTCCATGGTTATGCAAGGGGCTCATTCCAAGGTCAGCAGTTTGAAACCACCAGCTGCAGCACACAGGAAGAGGGGGATTTCTACTCCCATTAAAGAGTTACCATCTTAGAAAGGCTTGGCAAACAGTGGCTCCGAGGACCCAGCGATCCAGGCCAGGCAGCTGGGGAATTGGGCTGTGAAATGAGAAGGGGACTTCTGCCCTCCGGGGGCATTTCTACCCTGCCCTATGGGGCCACTGTGAGGCGGCATAGAGACCCCACCAGCGAGTTTGTATCTGTTTGACTATTTAAAAAAAAAATTCTAATGGGGAGGAAGATGAGGCCTTGTAGCCCCAGAATGAGTTACACCCCTGAAAGCCCACAAGGACATCTCTGTCCTGTCTTCTCAGACTGTGAAGCATCAGGGTGGTCCTCAGGGCAGTGAGCAATGATCCTTAGCGGGGGCTGTGGGCTGGGTGTCGAGCTTCTTTATGGCAAACATGGTGGTTCAAACCCACCGGCTGCCCCAGGGGACAGAGATGAGGCTGTCTGCTCCCACCAAGACGCCCCGTCTGGGACACACTAGGTGGGGTCTCTAGGAGTTGGGGTTGACTTGATGTCAGTGGGTTTGGGCTCTTTGGCTGGAAGGGGCACTGGCGGCACAGTGCTGCAGCACCAGGCTAAGGGTTAACCACAAGGTTGACGCTTCAAAGCCACGAGCCACTCAGAGGGGGAACAAGGGAGGCCGTCTGCTGGCATGACGTGGTGCAGCCATGGACTCCCTGGGGAGCATTCTGCTCTGCCCTAGTGGGGGCTGGGGGTTGGCCAGGAGTCAGAATCAACTCATGGTGGTGGGCGTTTTTAAAAAAGTCCTGGTAGCTGAGACCCCATGGCACAGTGGTGGTGTGTGGGACTGCAGCACACAGGACTGATGGTTCAAATCCAGCAGCAGCTCTTCAGGAGCAAGGCTGGGCTTCCTACTCCCACCCGGGCAGTGATGTGGGTGGGGGTGGGGAATGTCCTGGTGCTGCGGGGAAAGCACTCTCCTGCTAACTGAGAGGTCGGTGGTTCCAATCCACCAGCTGCTCCGAGGGAGGACGCTATGGCAGTCTGTTTCCGTAAACCCAACAGCCTTGGCAAGTCCTCTGGGCAGTTCTAGCCTGTCCTCAGGGGTCAGTATGCATCCAAACAGGCTTGATGGCAGTGGTAGTGGGCGTTTCCTAGCTAGGCCGGGGTCGTGGTGCTTTGGGGAGTAGAGAGTGCTCCTCCCCCTGCTCACCCAGGACCTTGTCACCTCCTCGCTGGGAGACGGAAGGGGGGGCATCCCATCGCATGGAGTCTCAGCACGTCCCGTGACAACTTCAATAGCAGGGTGTGTTGGAACGCATGCTCACTAAGTCTGGGGCTAGATTCGAGCGGTCCATGGAGCCTCCCAGGGGGCTGCCGGGGTTTGAGTCCCAGATGTTGCATGTCATGCTTCACCTGCTCCTCTGCGTGCTGCCAGGATCCCAGCAAGGTCTCTGTGAAGCCACAGACTGGGAAGGAAGGCCTGCAACTGTTTCGGAGAGGCAGCCACTGAAGTCTCCCTGGATCAAAGCGGTCCGATCCCTGACCCCTCCTGGTGCCTAACTGGATGGTGTTGGTTCCCCTGTGTGGGGGGCCGCGTTGGGGACTAACTGGACAACAGCTTTGTGCCAAGGGGACAGCTCAATGTCGTGGGGCTCATCCTCATTCCTAGCAACCTATGGGTCCGAGGAGGACCGCCCCTGTGCGTCTCTGAGATGGACATTGTCACTGGAGTGGAAAACTCCCAACTTCTCCGTCGGATCTGCAGGTGGTTTTGCACTGCTGGTGAGCTTACAGTTAGTGACACACACACACACACACACACACACACACACACACACACACACACCCGCCCCCACATGGGACTCCCCAGCAGGACACAGGTAAATATAAGCTGCAAGGAACCAGCCAAGGGATAAAAGCAGTAACGTGTGTAGAGACCCCTAGAGGGAGGCTCTGGGACAGCACTGCAGGGAGAAGCACAGGCATCACCGTGGGTTTCGTGGAGGAGTCGGCGTCACATGAGGCAGATGGTAGGTTCTAGAAAATGACTGAGACAGTGTGTCCGTCTTACGTGCTCCCGGATATTGCCACCTTCTCGTTGAGAGAGGGGGTGGACATTCCATCCTGCTGAGTCTGGGTGGGTCGTGTGACACGCTGCATAACAGAATGTGGCAGAACAGAAGTTGAGTAACTTGCCAGGCTCATGTGGAAAAGGCCAGGTAATGCCTCCTGATGTCTGTTTAGGAGTCTTGGTCGGGGAGCTCGGCCCCCGGGCTGGAAGGAAGCCCCATCCTCATGGAGAGGATCCAGCTGTCACCCGGCACCAACCATGACCCCGAAGTGAGGAAGCCCTCAAGGTAACCCTGGCCTTGGCCACCGACTTCAGACTCATGAGAGACTATGAATGAGAGCCCTCCCTCCGAGCCCAGCCCAGGCAGATGAAATGGTAGTGGTGATGTGATGAATTCACCAGCCATGGGTCACCAGCATGCTCACGCTCAGGTTTCAGCAGAGGCCATCGGATGGGTTGGTCTCCTGACAAAGGGAGTCGTGCATGAAAGAAATAAGAGCACGGTACAGAGTCTTATGATTAGACCCACACAGCCGGCCTGGCACTGCATGCAAGGTGGGGAACCAGGATAGGACAGTAGAGAGGTGGGGCTCTATCCTAATGGTGACGATGGAGAGTTATTGGAGCTTCTGAGCAGGAGAGAAACATAATCATCTCTGGATTTGAGGTGCAAGATCCATTGCAATGTAAACAATGGACTACGGAGAAGAGAGAGAGGAAACTTACTCATGCAGAACTATTTATCACCATTGGCCAAGCGCCATGTTCTGAGCCCTGCCGGAAGGCAGGACAGGTGGAAAGGTACTCCATGAATCTGTTCCAGGAATGCAGACCATCTATGGCGATGAGACTTGAAAAGATGGAGCCCTGGAGATGTAAGCTCGGTTTTATGGCCAGATGAATATGAGAGATGAAGGAGATGGTGGCTTCTGGAAAGGCTCTTGGGTTCCTGAATTGTGGGAGTGGGGGTGGGAGGGGGGCTAGGAGGCTCTGAAATAGCACATGGAATGAGAAACCAGTTTATGGGGGGAAGATAAAGGGTCCAATTTGGTCCACCGTGATTTTTAAGTAGATAAAGATGTCCCGTGGGCAGCTGGATGCACAAATTCTACAGCTCAGAAGAAAGGACAGGGCTTTAAATACAGGCAAGAGATTTATCTGCACACCCAAGCCAGAGGAGGGAACGAAATTGCTCAGGGAAGACCCAGACCAGGAGAAGAGAGGATTTGAGGCAAGGACCTACTCCTGGAAGGAGTCAATGTTTACAGGGGCGAGGGGAAGATGAAGAAGGACCATTCTCAGAGGTGGGAGAGCTGAGAGGGGACCCAGAGGCTAGAGAGGGAGTCACCAGGGATGTTGCACCCCATGGCGGGATGTCCCCCATACTTCTGATCTCCATTGTGTGGGGGACAGTGAGAAGAGGCAGGAAGACTGGGGCGACTCTATATTGAACCTCCACAACCACGGGGCAGTAGGGCTGGATGAGATGAGCAGGCATGTCTCTTGTCCAAGTAACTGATATGTAAAACTACAGCCTATCAGAGCTACAGCAGTGACCTCCCTCTGGGAGTGACCACCCCTAGTGACACTGTCCACAAGGCGACAGCATGTCTGTGTGTGCAATGTTTCAGCAGAAATATGCTGCCTGCTTTTTAATGGAAAATCCCCTCTAGCTACTTCTAACAGCAAAATTATTGTTCAACATACCCCTCCCCACCAAAGGAAAAAAAAACTCACTGTGCCAGAGTCGAAGCCGACTCCTAAGAGGGACCCTACAGGACAGAGTGGACTTGCCTCTGTGAGTTTCCAAGACGGTCACTCATTTCAAGAGCAGAAAGTCCCATCACTAGACTTACAAGGCTGAAACTCCATGCCGTTTTACCCTCTGACCCTCCGAATGAGCTCAGGTCAGAACTGTCCTCATTACCAGGCACGGTGGTGCCTCCTCTCCGGGTGCCACAAGCACGTGCTGTCATGGCCGCCACCACTGTTGGCGTGGTCGCTGGCTTTGTCAAATTTTCCAGTGTTTTAGCTGCAATCGGGTGGCGATTAGTCCTTGCAAGTCTACATCCATAAGCTTTTTGAGAGGGAGGTAATAATTAAAGGGAAACAAAGCTGCCAACGATGCTTTTTTCAAAAGACACCCGTTCCGTTCCTTATAATATTATAACTGATAAGGTTGGAAGACAATGCAGAAAGACACCGCCGAGCAGCTTCATTGCTTCTGCTGAGAGAAGCCGAGAAGCACTCAGTCAAGCCATTTACAAGTATCGTTATCCCACGTTTTTCTGTGGTTCACACTGACTATAGACTTTGCCCAGGATTCTACCTGGTGTGGTAGGGAAGGAGGGCTGTGGGGGTGGGGAGGGCCACAGTGAGTCTCCCAGGTGGCTGACACTCACCCTAGTGACAGCACGGAGCTGCAGGGCTAGGGGATGGCAGCTAACCCTGGTGCCCTCCTCTAGATCCACTTTCTGGATAAGGAGGCTGAGATCCCAAGAGGCAAAGTGATGTCAAACTTGGGTCCAGAAAAGCTAGGCCCCAAAGCCAAGGTCTCACGTGTCCTTGTTACTTGCCATTGGGTCAGTACGACAGAGCACCGTGTCGCCCAGGTTCACACCACCCTTGCCTGGGGTCGTCGGATGATTTAATGCCAACCTTTTTGAAATGGTAGGGGTGGAGTCTCTCTGAGGATGTCTCTCTGAGGGTGTGACCTTTCCGTAATAGGGGAACCTGGGAACACCCTTTTTCTCTCTCTCTCTCTCTACCTTTCCTGCCTGCTGGAATTCTGCCTGACCCTGAGAGTTGGGGACCCCCGAGGAGCTTCCGATGGTCTTGGATCCATAAGACTCTGCATCCACCGGCCTGGGGCTTCCATGCTTCACTTTCGTGTCTCCCCAGTCAGCAGCTCCAGGCCCAGGCCTGCCATGAACTTGTGGATCTGAGCTGGACAAGGCAGGGGTACCTTCTTTTGATATCAGATTACGGATCGACATGAAGCTGTTGCTTATAGATGGGTGAGCATCACTGGATCTGTCTTTCTAGACAACCCAGCCTAACAGATGGCCATGGCTGGTAGTCTCATGGAGTGCTGTCCTTGTTTGGACTGACCCTTTACCAACGGAGAAAATGAAGATTGATTGTGCCACCCTGGCCAATAAACACATGTGGGGTTAACTGAAGGGCAGAGAGATAAATGGAGGCAAGCCTCACCTTTCTGGTTCTCGGATCTCTTGCTCTCTGATGGTGGGACCAGGGTGCAGTCACCTTAGCCAGTTCCCTGCTTCGGCTGGCAAGGCTCACTTCCTGTGAGACATCCCTGAGAAGAAGCACATGGACCTAGCCCGATGCGGTCCAGGGTGCTGGAGTGGCCACATGGAGACCCCTGCCAGTACTGCGATGCTCTTAAGTTCTCTGATTCGGTTTTCCTCCTGCAGTCAGCGTCATGGCGTGTGTTTTGTGAGATGGAGGAAGACTTTGTGGTTTGGCGTCAGACAGATGGGCTAATGTAGGACTTATGCTTTCTTAATGTAATTCTACCCTTTATATAAAACTCTCTTAGAGACATGAGTTTCTGTGGATTTGTTTCTCTAGTCTACCCAGACTAACACACCAACTACAATAGCTCTTCCTAGGATCTGGTCTTTCCAGATGATGTGTCTGAACTAAGCACAAAGATGTCTCACCAACCTCACTTCTTTAATAACAAAACCATTTTACTGGGGACTCATACAGCTCTTATCCCCATCCATATGTACACCCATTGTGTCAAGCACATTTGTATATTTGCTGCCATCATCATTTTCAAAACATTTTCTTTCTACTTCAGCCCTTGGTATCAGCTCCTCATTTTTCCCTCTCTTCATCATGAACCCTTGATAATTTATAAATTATTATTATTTTTTCATGTCTTACACTGACTGATGTCTGCCTTCACCCATTTTTCTGTTGTTGGTCCCCCAGGGAGGGGATTATATGTAGATCATTGTGATCAGTTCCCCCTTCCTCCCACCACCTCCCCCTTTCCCTCCTGGTATTGCAACTCTTCTTATTGGTCCTGAGGGATTTATCTGTCCTGGATTCCAGCTCTTAAAGGTACCCATGCACATGCTCCAGTCTACCAAATTTGTAAGGTGAAATTGGGGTCTTGATAGTGGAGGGGAGGAAGCATTAAAGAGCAATAGGAAAGTCATGTGTTTCATCAGTGCTATACTGCACCCTGACTGGCTCATCTCTTCCTTGTGACCCTTCTGTAAGCATTGTCCATTTGTCTACAGATGGGCTTTGGATCTCCACTCTGCACTCTGCTGTCCCACTCATTGACATTGACGTGATCTTTTGTTCTGGGTCTTTGATGCCTGATACCTGACACCTCCTGATATCACATACCAGCTTTACTTCTCAGGAGTGTTTGGCTGTACTGATGGGTTCATTCTTCTGGCAAGACTACCAACCCACTGCCATGGAATCAACCCTGCTCCCATGGACACGATGAGGCAGAGACAAAGAGACCAAGTGCGCTGTGGGGCTTTCGAGGCTGTCAATCTGCCCCTTTCAAGGCTGTCACCTGTCCCTGGGTTGCCAGTAGAGCATGTTAATCATGGCGTCACTGGGCACCCTGTGCTTCTAGCAGACCGTGGTGTCTTCCATAGTCATGGCCAACCCCACAGTCAGAAAGTGTCCATCAATCATCGCCAAGCTCCCTTTCCCCTTGGTCGGCTTCCATGTGCATCTGAGGAGCTCAAAGAGACCAGTGCTTGAGTCGGGAGGCCCCAGGTCATCACAGAGACAGCCTGGCTCTTTCACTCTTTTAAGAAGTTGTTGGCCCCAGGAGTCTTGATGGCGCAGTGGTTACGAGCTGGGCTGCTGACCACAAGGCCAGTCATTTGAAACCACCAACTGCTCCGGGGGAGAAAGACGGGGGCTCATAAAGGGTTTCCGTCTCGGAAACTCACAGGGACAGTCCGACCACCCAGGCCTCTGGAATCAACTCTGTAGCTGTGAATCTGAGCTGTGGTTCACCTGTGAACCGGTTCTCTCCACGGTTGCTTCACCACACAGATGTCAGGAGTGCCAGCAAGATAGAATTGTGTCCCTGGTGGCATAGAGGGTGGCTCATTGGGCTCCTCACCCCATAAGGACAGCGGTTTGAAGCTACCAGCTGCTCTGAGGGAAAAAGATG
This sequence comes from Nesogale talazaci, assembly GCA_004026705.1. Lineage (NCBI taxonomy): Eukaryota > Metazoa > Chordata > Mammalia > Afrosoricida > Tenrecidae > Nesogale > Nesogale talazaci. Next base: position 99,670 of record PVJH01002542.1, on the reverse strand, counting down.
AGGCTGTCTATGCTCATAAAGGGTGACCATCTTCGAAACCAGCAGGGACAATTCTACCCTGGCCTGTAGGGCCGTTGTGGGTCGGTATTGGCTCAGCGATGGTCCGTTTGAGTTTGCGGAGACTGGTCTTTATCTGGGGTGGGGGGAGGGGTTGTTCTTTTAACCCTTGCATCTCTCCCCTCATTCACCCATCCTGCTTCTTCCGGCTTCTCCCACGACCATTTCTGCCTGGAAATCCTTCCCAGGCAGTGCTCTGCCAATGAGTCATGGCCAACTCACAGTGCCCCTGCATGCAGGACAGGGTAGAACATGCCTGTGGGCTTCCAGACTTCGTGGAAGTAGACAGCCCCATCTTTCTCCCTTCCGGTCTATCCCTTGCCCTATTACCAGCTCTCAGAGGTGCCCAGGAGAGGGTGGCAGCGGGCTCAGGAAGACAGAGCAGGGACAGAAGGAGGGGACCTGGGTCCGGGAAGAGCAGGCGGAGGGAGGGGAAAGGGCATTAGGTATGAAAAGCTGCACAGCCTTCCCAAGACGGGCTCTTGCCCTGCCAGCCCGCCTCCCAAGTACCTCGGAACCAAACTGCATTAAGGGGAACCAAGCAGGTGCTTAGCGTCTCTAATGTGTCCCATTACAAATGCTGCACAATAAGGTAATTATGTTAGAAAATAATAAACGTGTCAGTCTTTCTGGAAATATTTTTACTTCTGGCGAGGGGGAAGCAGCACTATTGTTTTTCAAGTGCATCTCTGCTCCTGTACATATTAATTAACTGTGCTCCGGTTCCACCACCTCACGGCATTTGTATTATTCATAAATGTCTCGGGGCTGCAGTAACTTATGCACTCCCCTCTCCGGCTTGGAATCATTTTTTAATTTCAAGTTCCTTTTTGACTAATTGCACTTGTGGTGTGCACCGCGCTGCTCCCTGGTGGGGTGTTTTTCTGGCTCCCCTTTCTTCTCCCTCGGCTTCTTCCAGGATTTTTGACTTACCTGATCCTCGCTGGGGCCCAACCAAGGGGCAGGCTGAGTGGAGGGCAGGGGGCAAGGGCTGGAGAGTGTCCTTAGGGACCTCTAGAGAATGGCATTTGTGCGCACCTGGTGATGAAGCCTAACCTGCCTTTACCTTCACCCCTGTTCTCTATACAAGCTGTTCTTTCTAAGGAACCCTCCGTGTTTCTCCCTCACCTCTGTCTTCCCCTTGCACTTGGGAATTGAAGTCGTGGTGCTCAAGTTGGTGGGAACATGCCCCCTGCCCCCTGCCAGACTGAGGGGTCGGAGACTGTGTGGTCTTGTGCATCTCATCGCCCTGGATCACATTGGGAGGTGCAGAGAGTGCTGCAAAGCTGCAGGCAGGTGAGTGGGCAGGCAAGGAATCCCATATCCAGCAGAGGGTTGGATCAGATGGCCCTTACGAGGTTGGCAAGACCAACCAGGGTTCTCGAAACTGCTGGGTCCCTAGATAGTCACCACACCCTTCGGAGTCAGGGAACGCAAGGTCCATCCGGGAGAATGCTCACAACTCAAGGTGATGTTCAAGTGTCCTGATGTCCTGATGAGTCTGAGAGACAGGCAGGCAGGTCAGGAGGGGTAGCTGTGACAGAACTGGCTTGTTGGAAGCAAGTGGGTGGGAGTGGGCATCACTTTCTTGTGTGGGAACAGATGGGGGCGGGTTTCCTCTGGCTCTAATTGAACATACCATTACTACTACTGCTCCAGTCTCTCCTCACTCCATCCTTCTCTCTCTCCATTCCTTCACTTTCTCTCTTTCACCTCTCCCCCTCCTCTCCCTAATGACATCCCCATGGCAAAATCTCTGGAAAGGACTCTGTTATTGACTAGGTCCCCAGGGAGCACAGAGAAGAGCAGCCATCCCTCCACACTGGGCACACCAACCTGATGCCAATCCTCTCCCCAGACGAGGACCAACTTCCAAGCGGAAACCCCTCTGGGCAACACCTCAGGACCTTATAGCACTGGTTGCTGGGACGTTCTTGCTGGTGTCAAAAGGGTACCATGCCGGGCTCGCCCCGCTCCTTTTGAAGCGGGAACTCTGTCTGAGTCACAGTCACCCCACCGCTTCTCAGGCTGCATGGGTGTAGAACAAGCAGGCCAGCCTGTGAGCTTTTCAGCAGAATCAGAGAGCCCAGAGCTCCCTCTGCCCAGAGGGTCATTCTATAAAGCAGGAAGGTGATCACACACACACACACACACCAGCCTGCTGCCCCAAACCTCACAACAAGTGCTTGGGTACACAGGTGTCAAGTCAAGGCTAGCTGTTGATGGGTCGATTCCAACCTGGCCACCCTGTGTGCAGAGTGAGACCAAACCCCCTCGGGTTTGTGTGGCTGCAACTTTTCCATAGCACCTCAGCGGGCCTTTCCCTGAGAGGCAGCAGGCTGGCTTTGAACCGCCGACCTTGGGGTTAGTAGCCCAGCTCTTAATCCCTCACACCACCCAGGCAGGCACTCGGGAGGTTGACTCTAAGCAGTCAGCCCCTCCTGAGGGGTTCCCAGACTGCGTCCTCTGGGCGATGGAGTCGAAGCTTCTGTGCTTGTTTTCACAGCGAGAGCTGAGCTCCGGGTGAGCATGGAGACAGCTGGCGGGGAAGCCAAGGCCTTGAGTCAGACGTGTCTCAGCTTATGTCCCTGGAGCCTCCATATAGAAGGACACATAGCCCTGAGAGACCCGCAATGTCGTCGCACAGGGAGGAGGCGTGGGTGTCCGGGGAACACAAAGCCCTCCCCCACTGGGACCCACGTGGGTGATACCCCCTCTCTGGGTCAGGCTGGCTGCCCTGACCTCTCCCCACCTGAAGAATGTGGAGTCCCAGTGGACGCGTCCCCCAGGAATGCCTCTGGGCTGGTCCAGCAGAAGTAGCTGCTTCACAGATCACCTTCAGCCCGGTGTGCTGAGTCAGGGCCTCTCCAGGTACCTGGCCAACCCAGCGGCTCCCTCAAGGCCAGCCTGGCAAGGCCTGACCCAGCGTGGAGGGGTGAGTAGAGGCAGGGCGGTTGGGTGGGAACAGCAGTCGGCTCTGCCCTGCCACCCCAGCTCCTTGCAGAGGTGAGGAGGGAGGTGCCAGCCGTGGCCCGCCTCCTGCCTGAGCGGGGGTGCTGAGAGAAGGGTGGTTTACACCCTTGTATCTCCCTGCTTGCCCAGTGAAAGGAAATATACATCGAGCTGACTCCGGACCTGGGGGAGAGCGATGAGGCCAGGTCAGGGATAAGCTGTCGCTCTGTCCTGCTTGCAGTTGTAACACCTGGCACGGAGCTGCGGAGCGAAGCTCTTGGCCTTGGCCACCAAGCCCCTTTGACTCAAATCCTGCCTTAGCAGCTTGGAGCTCTGTGGGTTGGAGGGGGCGGGGGGCAGTGACAATTCCTCCAGCTTCCGCTTCAGGTGACTTGGGGAAAGCGTCACGAAAAGAAAACAGGTCCCTGTGTCTTATCAGGAGCCACGGCGGCTCAGCACTTTCGTCCTCGTCCGTGAACAGAGATGTCGACAGTTCAGACCCTCCCAGAAGCTGTGTGGGAGAGAGGCCTGCCAATCCACCACCCCCTCCCCCAAAAGGTGGGGCAGTGTCCCTCTGTCACATAAGCCAGAATCCGCCCAGCAGTGGACACCACTGCCCACCATACTGCATCTCTCCATTTTATGGAGAGATCTCTGTCAAAGGTAGCTGCTTCCACAGTCAGCTCAAAGGGCTTTCCTCGCCTCTGAGTCTGAAAGAACAACCTTTGCCTCTCCTGACCCCGCCTTCCTTTCTTCCCTCTCCACCTTCTCTCTCCTGGCACCCCTTAGCCTTTTCCAAAGACAAGGCTGGGGAGGGGGTTGCTTCTAAGAGCTGGTAGGAAATGGACTGGAAAAAGTCAAGAAACTTTTTTCACGATCTCTTTTGAAGCTCCCTTGTATTTCCTGGAGAAGCAGACACTGACTGCTATGTCCGTCTGTTCATCCTTGATACATGGGTCGAATGGTTTCCCCATCACCAAGTCCCTGGGCGGGGGAACAGGTGGTGTGTGGTTGCTAACTGAATGACTCTCAGCTTCAGCGATCCCAGAGGGGCCCCGGAAGAAAGGCCTGGTGATCAGCTTCTGAGAAGGCAGCCGCCGAGACCCTGTGGGAACTGGTTCCACTCTAAACCCCATGGAGCTGCCAGAAGCTGGAACGGACTTGCAGGTGACTGCACCTGGCTCTGGTGGTTGTGACTATGACGTCTTCATCCCATCTGGAGCTGACAGAGACCATCTCAGAAAGCTCCGGATTTGAAACGATGGCCTGGTTCGGGATGGCGGTCCATCAGGATCAGTGGCGATCATAGGTTCTCTGCTGCTGCTGCTGCTGCTGCTGCTGTGGCATCATCCCATCAAGTCTGCTTCCAGCTCATAGCAATCTTCTGTGCAACAGAAAAAACCCACTGGGTCCCACACCAGCCTCACAACGGCTGCTCTGTCAGACTTCAGATGGCAGCGCCTGTGAGCCTCCCTCTCATCAAGACCTTCCTCCGTGGCTCCGTCTGATCTGCTTTGCCAAGTGTGATGTCCTTTTCCAAGGACTGGGTCCTCCTGGTGACATGTCCAAAGTGTTTGAAATAAAACCGCCCGGCTTCCAAGAAGTCCTACCGAGACAGACTTGCTTGTTCTTCCTGAATGCTGTGATCCCAATGCATCACTTCTCTCTGCAGTCTCCCTGCTCATGGTCCAGCTTTCACACCCATAGGAAGTGACAGGAAATGCGCCTTGGTCCTCAAAGCGACATCTGTGCTCTTCAGCATGGGTGGCAGCTGCAGCATCTCCTGTCAACTGCTAAGGGGTGGGGTCTAGCCTGTCGATCAGGCCCTAGCCAATGGGACCTCCGCGTGGGCATGGCCTTCTCCATGTGGGATTCTGAGAACGCCTGTCTTCCCCCCTGCAGGTGGGAGACACTCTCTGCTTCCTTTGTCTTCCTGCTGACAAGCCACATGGAGCTACACTGATGGAGCTGGAGCCCTGGAACTGGCGGAGCCACGTGGAGACCCAGCCAGCACGGAGATGCTTCTACCACCACTGGATCCACAAGACTTCCCACCCTTTGGCCTGTGAGCATCTTGCACTCAGCATCATTGCATTGTATGACTGTGTGAGTCTAAAGAGGAATTTGTGCACTAGCATTGACATATGGGCTGATGTCAAACTTATGAACTTGATCTGGACTGGGTTGGGATTTATCTTAATATACCATTGCTTTTTGATATAGAGTTCATAGGAGTGTGTCCCTGGCTTTGTTTCTCTCGTCAGTCCAGTCGAACACAGCGCATTAAAGAGGGTTCTTAGGAAGCAGATTGTCCCGAAGCAATATGCCCTTTGATTTCCTGTCTGTTTGGCTGGCTGTGGATTCAAGTAAAATGGAACCCTTGACCACTGCAAGTTCTCTCCGTTTATCAAGATGTTGTCTGTTGGTCCGATGGTGAAGATGTGGGTCACCTTGACGCAGGGCTGCCGTGTGTCCTGCAGGCTGCAGCCTGTGGTTCCTCTCAGCGAGTGTTTCCAGTCTTCCTGGGTGAAGTCCACACACATCACCAATGAAGATGATGGTAGTCTGAATGTTCAGCAGGTGGAGTCCCTTACCAACCCCACCAAACAAGAACAGCCTGCATCCTGATGCCACCAGGGAGACTGACGAGGGTCGGAGAGCCACAGACACGCGTGGGCAGAAGGCAGGCAGGTACCTCCTCCCGCAAGGAGCTGCTTTGTTTTACTGCAGCAATTCCGAAGTGGTCGTTCTGACAGCAATTGAACAGGGGACCCTTCTGGCCTGGTGGGTTCATCACTGCACTCTGACAGGGAAGTGATGGCCTATCAAAGGTGGGTGTCTGACGTCTTCCCAGTTTTCCTACAGCAAGCTAGTAGGCATCCAGATTGTCCCAAAGGCATTTCATGTCACCGAGACATACGTTCAAAAGGAAGGGGCTCGGGACCCCTGCTATGTAGGCTGGACAACGCCCCATGCCGTTTCCCATACCCTGGGCATCCCCCAGCCGCCTCCGTGAATGTAGGATTCTTGGGCTCCCGCCAACCCCTTCCAAGAGGGTGAACGTCAGGGAAGGCTCAATCGAGTTGCACATTGTCTGAGGATCTTTCTTCCAGCTTCCTCCACATGACAAAGAGGGGGTGCAAAGGGTGGCGAGCAGTATAGCCTGCCTGTAGCCCCACCTGGTTCTCAGGGTTCTGATTAGAAAAATACTGTTTCATGTGTGCCTGGCAAGGTTTTAAAGCTGTAGTTTCCAGGAGAGTTGTAAAGAATCTTGTTAAAGCACACGCACACATATACATACACACACATACACATATGCATGCCTACATATGGACACACATATATATGCACACACATATACATAAGCATACACATGCATACACACACTCACACACACACAGTGAGAGAGACAAAGAGAGGGAAACTACTCTAAACTCACAACCATCTAGCCCACCTTGACTCTTGGTACCCAGTGGGGGACAGAGCAGGACCACCTTATACAGTTTCTGGGGCTGCAACCTTACGCAAGGAAACTGCCTCAACTTTCACCCAATGGGGTGGCTGGTGGGTTCAAACCACCAGCTCTGTGGAGAACAGGTCGATGCATAACCTACTGAGACGCCGGGGGCAGAACTCCCCCGCGGATTCCTACACTGGCAACCATGAGGATACATGACAATCGATCACCGTGGGGAGTGCGCCACTTTAAAAAATAGATTGTACGGTGCCAATGAAACTGTCAAAAATCAAAATAAAAGGTAAAGCCTGGCGAGAACCAAAGCCAAATAGAAATCATGAGGGTGATGAGGTGGCACCGTTCTGTCAGGAGGAAACAAAGTCCCCCAAGCTGTTGTCAAGGGCGCCAAGTTGCTGTTGCTGGGTGCTGGCCACCGTGTGTGTTGGAAGAGAGCCGTTCACCTGAGATCTTCCAGGACGGGCCTCTCAGAAGATCTCCACACCGTCTTGTCAGGCACCTCCAGGGGAGCTTGAAGCAGCATTCCTCAGAGAGCCGCCCAACATGTAGTCTGCTGAACAGCGCAAGGACCCTGCCCAGCACCCACCCTGGTGCTTGTTAGCTGTGGCCCCAACTAGCTATGAATTCACACTGGCCCATCTAGGAAGGTCGTTCACAGAGGGACTATTTTCTGAGGGGAGGGCTGATGAGCAGAGCCGGAAGACCCGCCTCCTGTAGAAGAGACTGTCATGGGGGAAGCAGGCGCTGTTGTAGTTGGGACACATTCAACCTGTGGTGATCCTGCAGGGTCTCAGCCAAAGGACCTCACCGTCTTCCCTCTCTGGGGTCTCTGACCTGGGCTTTTTATCGCCCTAATGGCCGGAGGTCATGGAGCAAAATGCCATGGGAGTGGTCTGCTCAGGTTGGCCTGCCTGGGCCTCGGGTAGGGTTTGGGGAGTGAACAGAGGATGGATCTGTGGATTCCCAAAGAAGACTTCAGGACCCAGCCTCCTCACTGGTTCTAATGGCTGCCTGCTTTTCACACGGCCATGTCTGCGGGGAGGTGGTGTGTGTGTGTCTGTATGTTTGCCTCTCGGAGAGGAAAATCCGTGCTTGCCCAATGGGGTTTCAATCACACTGGCTTCACTTAGTTTCCGATCCCGTGGAAAGAAATGAGAAAGGGAGTGAGAGGGTGGTGCGTGGGTGTCGTCAAGTCAGGTCTGACCAGATCCAAACACTGTCTGGTCCTGCACCCTCCTCACTGTCATCGCCGAGCTTGAATGCTGTGTCAGTCCAGGTAGACCAGAGACACACACACACTCATAAAGCCTCCTATGTGTCTAAGAACGAGCTTTATATATAAGAGCCGTTGAACATTGAGCAAACATCCCAGCCAGGTCCAGATCAAGTCCTTAAGTCTGATATTAGCCTATCTGACTGATACCAATCTATAAAGTCCTCTTCAGACTCATGAAACACACGCAATGATGCCGAATGCCAGTGGGTGGGAAGTCTTGTGAATCCAGTGGTGGTGGAAGCATCTCAGCACTGGCAGGGGTCTCCACCGGAATCCTCTGGGCTTGCAGGGAAGGAGCGTGTGTCCCAGCTCCAGCGAGAGATTTATCTCCTTACGGCTTCCAAATGAGGTCATCAAGCTGTGACCCGATTGACAGACCAAGCTCCACTCCATCACTCATCAGTCTCAAATGGACATCAGACGCTGTAACTACCACAAACCCCTTTTTGTGGCACTGGGTCAATCCATCCCCTGGAGGATCATCTTCTCTGTTACGGACTCTCTGCTACCCCATGGCAGATGTCCCTCTCCAGGGACCAGCCTCTCCTGACGACACGCCTGAAACTTAGGAGCAGAAGTCTCACCGCTCTCTTCTTTTTCTATGGAGAGTCTGGCTGTCCTTGTTCCCAGGAGGACGGGTTTGTTCTTGGGGCAGGTCTTTGCGGATATCATTGTCCAAATGCATCCATCGCTCCCTGGTCTCTCCTCTTCATTGTCCGGCACATGTGGCAACTGAAAATCACCATGGAGATGGAAAAGACCACCCGAGCGCTCCAAGTGACATCTTTGCCCTTTTGACATTTTGCAGAGTTCTTGTGCTACAGATTTTCCCCGTGCAGTACATCGGCTGACTGTGTTGAGCATGCTTGAAGTGACCCCTGAGCACCAGGACTTCAGAAATGGAAATCAAGAGGCCCTTGTCTTTCTCTAAAGCTTCCTAAATGGCTAACTACACTGCCCATCTCTAGCCCAGTCTGCTGCCGCCCCGTGGGGGGCTCATGCACTGCTTTGATGCTGGAAGTTGTGCTGCCAGGAACTCAAATGCTGCCTGCACTGCAGAGCCAGCTGTGGTGGACCAGGGCCAGGGGAGCTTCCAGAGGAAGATGGACTAGGAAGAAAGGCCTGGCCATCTTTACTCAGCTAAGTGTTACCTCCAAGGAAAACCCTCTGGGCCACAACCAGCGACTGCTTGAACCCCACCTAGATTGGAAGGGCACTTAGAATAGTACACTAGGGCCACAAGTATAAAACACCGACAATTAACACAAAGGGGGAGAGAGAGAGAGAGAACTGCTCACCAAGTTGATTCCAACACACACAGAAGCCCTGTAGGGTAGATTAGAACTTTCCCTTCAGGTGTCTGAGGCTGTATTTATCCTGGAGTAGAAAGCCTCAAGTTTCTTGTAAGGGGCGACTGGTGGAGTTGAACCACGAACCTTGTAGCTAGTAGCCCAAGGTAGAAACCCTGGAACCTTGGTGGGCACATCAATGGTCTCCACTATATCAACCATCATGAAGTTGACACTCCAGTAGATACAAATCTCAGTGACCTTATGGGGCTGGGTAGAACTGCCCCTGTGGGTTTCTGAGATGACATCTCCTTACAGATGTAGAAAGACTCATATTTTTCCGAAGGAGCAGTTGGTAGATTCGAACAGCTAACCTTGTGGTTGGCATCCCAAGCATCACCCACTACACCATCAGGGTTCCTGCTAACTACGGCAGGAGCTAAGCAATAGGATACCGTTGTTGGCGCTGCAACCAGCTGGCCTTGCTGGGGTAGATCTGTGTCTTGGAAGCAGGTGGTTCAGGCTTGGGCAGGTGGGCAGGGCTCTGCGCTCCCTCAGCTGGGAATAACCTTAGGGGGGAATCCCTCCCGCAGCCCCATGAGCCGCCATCACCCCCAGGAGCTAAGACTCTGAGCCTCGGCAAAGCAAGGCAATGGCGGGTGTTTATCCAGAGCCTTGCGCAGAAGCCCTGGGCAAACAGTCGTCCGAGCCCAAAAGCCCAGCTGCAGTCGAGAGACTTCCAGGGGCCAGCCTGGGCTTTGCTCTGGCGGAAGGGGCTGCAGCCTCCGAGCTCTGCTCCTGGCTCTGCATTCCACACTTGTCACTGTGCCTAGGACACCTCCCTTCCATATAGGGGACCCACTGGCAGGTAGGAAGTGCAGATCGGGGTAGGGTTTCTGTGGAAACCAAAGGGAACAGGGTGATGAAGCTCTCCTGGTGGGGAGTGGGGGAAAGAGAGGGAGGAGGAGCAGGAAAGTCTCGAGTTTCAATAGGGGCGTATACATATTCGAGATTCCGGGCAACTGCACGTGTGGAAGAGATACAGATGGGGCTTATGGGGCTTCTGGGAGGCCCACCATGAGGCACCAAGGCTCGTTCCCTTGAAATGACCATGCCTCCTCAAGAAAGGAACCCCTCTTACATATGCTCCCCACACACACATACACACACACACACACACACACACACATGACAAGAGGGTACATGCAAGTGCACCTACAATGGCCTGCAGATATTCAGATTTGCTCCTGGATACCCAAATATGAGGCCCTGAAATGAGGAGGAAAGTGTACAAGCGTCTGCCTTTGATGGAAAGGCAAGTCCCAGTCATTCATTCAAATGCCTGTTGAGCACGGAGACCCTGTCAGTATTGGAGATACCGCCATGAAGAGAAGGCAGGACCACAGGTCCCCTCTCCTACGGAGTGACAGCCCCACTCTTGGCGGTTCAAATCCAGTGGCGGCTCTCAGGAGCAGTGCTGGGTAGCTCCCACGACCCCCAGAGGGCAGTGATGCCAAAAAAAAAAAAAAAAAGAAGTGACTTAAACAGAATCATGCAGCCACAGGCAATGAAGCAGAGTGCAGGGAGATTACAGGTTGGTGGGGGCAGGGTTGTGTGGCGCTCATGACCAGCTGATTGCTGCTGCACCGACCAGGGGTATGTGCAGCCCACCTGTGTGTTTTGAGCGCCTTTCTACTTCTGGGGGCACTGTGGGTGAGAAACTGGGCTGCGCCTTTCAGGCCGGGATTTCTGCCCTGAACTCACCAGTTCCGCCCTGGGGAGGGAGGGCAGAGGAGATTGTGTGCTCCTGGAAAGATTTCCAGTCTTGGAAATCCCAGATAAGATGGAGACCTGTCAAACATTCCCCAGGATGGTAGTGAGTTTTATGGTATATTTTGGTTGTCAGTCCTAACTGCTGACCCGGTCATGAGGAAGGGTGACTGGAAGTTATGTCAAGGAGACAGGAGGCCCACTACAGAATTATCTTGTCTCCTGGGTCATTCTCTTTGGACTATGGGAGATTTGGAACAGCCGACATCAAGGGAAAGACCTCTAGCCACCAAGACAAAAGAGCCAGGAGTGGCCCTGGGCTGGATGGGATTCCTGTGCTGCACAGCTCCTGGACCCAGGGAAATACTGACCATGGGGACCTTCCTCCAGAGCTGGCAACCTGGCTTAGGCTCCTAGCCTCCAAGATGGTGAGAGGACAGGTGTTTCTTGTTTTGTTTTGTTTGTTTGTTTGTTTTTTGTGAAAGCCATCCCTTGTAGTATTTCTTTTGTGGGGGGGGGGGGGCAGCACTGCCCTCTGGTGGGAGTGGAAGGCCCAGCCTTGCTCCTGGAGAGCTGCTGCTGGATTTGAACCACCAAGCCAGTGGGTCACAGTCCCGCATTCAACCACTATGCTACTGGGGCTCAGCCCCCCTTGATACAGTGGCAGCAGAGAACTGAGGTGCGAGGGAGATGTGTTCTTTGCTCAAGAGATGTGAGGCTTGATTCTCTCTGCCTCTCCCTCTCACCCATCACCCCTGGACGGGCACCTTCCTCTTGGGACCAGTTCAGGGAAGGAGGAGCAAAGTCATCTCAGGCTCTCTGAGATGTCTCCAAAGTTCTTCCTCATGGTCTCAAGGAGGAGGGAAGGGAGAAAAAGTCAATCCCAGGGAATTTCAGAGAAGAGTCGGGGCCCCTGTGCCCACCCAGCCCTCCCAGTCACCTGAGGATTGGTATACGCATGGGGATAGTTTGGTGTGCGTATCACCATGGCAACTGTAAGATGTGGGGAGAGGTTAGCCAGTCAGTCAGATCACAGCTTGAGGACCTCCTTTGGAGGTGCAGGAGAGACACGTAGCTCTCTGGGGATGCCCCCCGCCCTCCCTTCTCTGCATTTATCTTCCTGTTGACGAGCCGGCGGGCCCCCTGTGCTGCGGCCACAGCCACTGGGTCCACACCATTCCACACCCACCCGCTTGTCCTGCAGGCTGCATCATTGCCTGTGGCTGTGTGTGTCCGAAGAGGGACTTTTGGACAAGTATCAGACTTGAGTTCCGCTGGGCTGGGCTGGGCTGTTTTCTTGCTGCACGATGACTTATTGATGTAAAGTTCTCTTTCATACACATATGAGTGTCACTGGATTTGTTTCTCTAGTCAACCCGGCCTCACCCACGCATATCAAGACGTGCCCAAATTTCAGAGAGCAAGAGCGGAAGGCTCCATTGTCTTGGAGACTGCCTTAAAAGGTGCCCGTGGAGAAGTTCAGATTTGGGGACTGGGTAGACATGGCTTTGGGTCCAAAGCCAATGGCACAAAACCAGACTCACTGTCATGCTGGACTCCTGATGACCCTACAGGACAGGGTAGAACTGCCCCCTTATAAGTTCTCAAGATTGTAACTCTTGACGGGACTCACAAACCCCGTCTCTCTCCCTTGGAGCACAGCTGGAGTCTCAAACTGCTGATCTTGCCGTTAGCAGCCCTAGGCAAAACCACTTCTCCACTAAGGCTCCATGTACAAGCTATTTGTTGTCACCATTAGCTGCCCTGGAGTCGTGGCAACCCCAGACGCAGCAGGAGGGATTGCCTCCTGGAGCTTCATCTTCTCTACCTGCCTGGTGCCCTTCCAGCACCTGACCTTCAGAAGCAGGCGGTCTGTCTTTGCTCATGTGGGACGGTCAACCTTACCTTACCGGAAAGCTCAGCTTCCTTGAATGAGAAAGACTTACCTTTTAGGACTGTTGAGTAGGTTAAAGATACTTTTTTTTTTAAGCACTTTGGAAAGTTCCTGGCATGTAAAAAGAGTAGTTATTTTTAATAATTCTAATAATAATCATTAACATGCTAGAAATTACACCGATCCTGCTCCCAGGAAAGCATCATTGTGAGCTAAATTCTCATCCACCCCTAGAAGAGGGTGATAATTAGTGCCGAGGGGAGCGATCCTGCTGAAACCTCCGCTTACCTACTAACGGCTGGTCTCAATGAAGGATTGGTTTAGAAAGAGCTCTTTTTGAAGATGCCGAGAAAGGCTCAGTTTGGCGGGAGGCTAATGTGCCTTCTTAGCTTTCTGACTTCAAAGAGGTTAGGCTATCCATGCAGGGAAGCACAGACCATTAGCATGAACCCCAGAAGCAGCAGATAAACAATTTGGACAGTGAGTAGGGGCAGGGGGAGGGATACCTTTCCAATCACACTCGGGTGAGTAGATCTGGGATGCTGAAGCATGACCAGACAGACCCAGGTTTGCTCATCAAGCCGGTTTCCTTGAGATCAACCAGAATGTTCTGGAAAGGAACACAGAGTCCCGCTCGGTGGAACTTCAAGCCAGTTGCAATTGAGAATGAATGGTGGGGTGGGGTGGGGTGGGGGCATATAGTGCCCATGGATTGACTTTTTTGTTTGTTTGTTTGTTTTGGGGGCATCACTGCCCTCTGGTGGTGGGAGTAGGAGGCCCAACCTTGCTGCTGGATTTGAACCTCCAACCCAGTGGGCCGCAGTCCCAACGCACAACCACGACGCCACCGGGGCTCAACCCACATGGATTGACTTTTACTGAACTCTTGCTCATAGGGCAGCAGTTCTCAACCTGTGGGTCTCAACCCCTCTGGGGGTCAAACAGCGCTTTCCCAGGGGTCACCCGATTCGTGACAGTAGCAAAATGGCAGTGATGAAGTAGCAAGGAAAATCATTTTACGGTTGGGGGGTCACCACCGCAAGAGGCACTGTAAGAAAGAATGCGGCGCTGGGAAGGTTGAGAACCGCTGGCACGGAGTTAGGGGCAGGCCTACTTTCCGTTCCTATTTTATAGCTAGAGGACGAGCAAGGCGTGAGCAGGAGGGTGCGCTCTGTTTTGTTTTAGTGTCACGCTACTTGTTCTCCTAAGCATAGTAGCTTCAGAAGGAAGCGGGCTTACCTGGAGATTAAATTGTGACACGTCTGAGATTCTGTGTTAATCCATTAGCCTGGCCTGCCACCTTTTCATGGGTGCTGGAAAGGAGACAGGAGACTCCTGGCCAGAGACAAAGGACCCTCACTGACCTTCTGTGGACAGCCTGTGGACACTGGCTATGTGAGTCTCAGTTTTTGAACATCTCATTTACAGCTACCAAGATGATTCTACAGGGCAGGGTAGAACTCCCCTGTGGGTTTCTGAGACTGCCACTCTTTTTAAAATATATATATATGTATTTTATTGGGGGCTCTTACAGCTCTTATAACGTTCAAGACATCATTCATATTAAGCATACCTGTACATATGTTGCCACATTCATCTACAAACATTTTCTACTTGAAACCCGCCCCCCGCAGCATAAGCTCCTCTTTCCCTCTTTTCTCTAGTTCTTTATTTTTTTAAATTCCAACTCCCTGGGGCTACAAGAAGGGGCTCAAACAGGTGAAGCTGGGGCAGGACTGGACAGTGTTTCCTTCTGTGGGACCCAGAGTGGGGATAAGCTGAACCTGATCCAAGGGCACCTACCACCTCCACCACTTGTAGGGAGACACGACTTAATCCACAATGCAGGCAGGTGGCCCATGGTTGGAATCATAAGGTCTTATTCCAAGGATAGCCAGCCATGAGTCAAAAGAGACTCAATGAGGTTGGTGATAGACCGGCATCCTTTGGGCATAGTCTACCACACCCAATTCCTGGTGCCCAAGCAAGGGGCACGGAAGAACCAGGCACCACTTCTGCTGCCTCCTCCTCCATCGGATTGGTGGTTCTGGATGAAGACTTTATTCAGTGCACACTCACATCCCCTCTCTGAACTCTGGTCCCACTGCACTTCAACATATTCACCGGCAGACCTTCGCCGTCACGATGTCCTCCCAGCATGGAAGCCCTCCCCACAAAGAGCGTGTGTGAGGTGTGTCATGTGTATGCTGGTACCAGCAGCAGGGCGATGGAACTCGACCCTTGGCAGCCCAAAGGTTTGCCAGCCCTCCATTCCATATCCCGACCCTCCAGCTCAGAGGGGCTCATTTCTGGTTGCATATGTCCCTTGGGGAGCTTCACAACAACAAAAAAGTAGGTATCTCCAGTACCCATTAACCACAGACTCTCCAGATGGGGGAAGCAGGCCCCAAGGCACTGGAAACTTCTCCAGGTGATGCCGACATGCAGCCAGGGAGATGGGCTGTATTCTGGCTCTCGCACAAATGGGAAGAATCTGCATGTGCTGCTTTGCAATTCTTCAGTGGTCGCTCTCTAGTGTAATTGGTCACACTCACCGAAAGGTCACTGGGCATTTGCAGAGAGTCCCCTGAGCTCAGCAGGAGCTGTGCTCCCCCCCTCCACCCTTCAAGGGCAAATGCGCATACAGGAGACTCTGAAAGGGACATGGGACTTCCACCCTGAGAGGAGTCAGAAGCGCACCCATGGGTCCTTGGGAACAGGATTCTACACTAAACCGGACACTCACTAAATGCTGGGGGTGATCTCAGATCTTCCTGCCCGCCCCAGCTCCAGCATCAGACATTCGGTCTGCACACACTTGGGCTGGAAAATAACTCTAGTCTCTGCCCTGCTCCTGGGCCTGCTGGGTTACAGGGTTAACTCCGCCTCCTGGGTTGTGGGAAACCTTCCTCTTTCTCCCTCAGTACCAGGCATCAATCATAATGATCTACCTGCTTTCTTCTCCCACCTGGCTTTGGAGGGCTTCTCGGGCAGTGGTCTTAGTTTGGCAGGCAGGTCCTAACCGAGGAACTGAAGGGAAGACCCAGGTCTAGGGAGAAGACACCTGGGATGGGGGGGGGGGGCGGGGGTCCTGCCCTTTCCATGGTACTCTCTGGTTAGGCACTGCTCAGGGGGGGTGGGGGTGGGGTAGCTTGCTCTCTCCAGCTCCGTTCTGCTGTTGGCAGGTGAGAGGTGCAATGGAGAGGGAGGAGGGGGTTCTGAGGGCCCCCCAAGTCAGCTTCCTCACTCTGAGCTAGTCTTCAATCTCCCTCATTCACACCCATGCAAATTACCCAGGTAATGGAGCCACCTGAAGTCCACGTGAGCCTCATCTGTCTACATAATTTAGCCTGCACAGCAAATTACCTGAAACGCAGGTGAAAGTGAGGTTTTCAGACTGGGGAGGGGGCGGGGAGCTGTGCCAAGGAGCCCCTGTTTCTAAGCGGATGCAGAGTTTTCCTCTTGGCGCTGGGCTGCAAGGAGAGCACCGCCCCGCCCCCACCCCTCCATGCTCAGGGAAGTTGGGGAGGGGAGGGGCAGCTTTAGTCAGTCACCAAAATAGCAGCCTCCCTCCCAGTGCTGAATATTGCACAGCACAGAGGGCCTGCAGACCAAGCCCAGGCCCCCGGGCCGGAAACCCACAGTGGACTTCCTGCTGCATCTGGCCACGGAGATTCATCAGTCCTCCTTGGGCCACTGTCCGAAGGGGCAGGGCAGGCAGCGGAGAGGTGGTCCAGGAGGGAAACTGAGCCCGGGCACTCTCCCTCCAGGACTAACCTGCCTTGTAAAACCTTGACCTTTCAGGAGGCAACGTGAGGCCATGCACAAGCCTGTGGGGGAACAGGTCGGGGGGAGCCTGGCCTTCTAAGGAATGGCTGCAGTCTAAGGGACCCCCACCCACCCCACCGGCTCCATGCCCAAGCCCCCTTTTCCATGATTTAGAGAGGAAGGCACACACATGAGACCTTTGTTCCTTCTCTCTTTCCCTCTTCCAGGGCACCCCCTGTTCTCACCCTCCCCACTGGGAGGAAGGCTTACGGGCCTCCGCGAGTGACGTCACAGGCCTGTCACCACGGAAACGGGCAATGAGGTCAGGCTGCCAGGGGTTGTGGAGGGGGGGCACTTGACGGTTTCGGGAGAAGGAGGAGGCTGGAGAAGAACCAGGGGGGCAGTGGTTAGGGAATCCAGCGTGAAAAGGATTAGAGTGGACACCTGGAGGCAGCCAGGCTGCAGCCAGCGCATGTCCCCAGCGAATAGAGGGCTCCATCCCTGCCTTACCCTCAGCCTGAGCTGCGTCCAGCCCCGGGCCTCACCCGGATCCTGATTGCTGATTCACAGCTGGTTCCACCTGTAATTCGTCAGCTCAAAGGTCATCCAGGAGTCCTAAAGAAGATGGATTTCTGTGGGGCCATTCCTTAGGGACTGGACTCTCAACACCAATTGGTCCAAATTTCTGCACAATTTGGGCTTTCTGTTCTCAAGGCGGGCGGAGGGTGGGGTAGTGGAGGTGGCAGATAGTGAGGGTGACGGGAGGGTGTCCCAGAGCCAAAGGAAAAGCAGGAAGCCTTTGGGCAAGAGGCAGGGGGGCTCTGAGTGCTCGGATGGGCAAGGATGGGATGGGGGGATAGGGGAGGGGTTGGGAGAGGGTGCTGGCCCTAGGTGAGAGAAACCAATTTATAAATCGCTAGCTCTTTTCTCTCTCTCTCTTTTTTTTTTTTGGAAAATGGAGTTTTACCCCTTGCCCCCGGTTTTGCTTTTGAATGTCTTAGCAGTTTCATTTCCTCGGGTCATAATTCATTATCTCATTCCCAGCTTGGAGATCAGTGCTGGCCCCAAGGTGGCATTTAACTTCTCCACCTTTTAAGTGATGTTTTTTCAGCTGTGTCATCTCCGGATCATGGGCAGCCCCGGCCCCATGGGCAGCTGTGCCCCTCCTCCCCCATACACCCCATCAGGGTGCTCCCAGGCAAGGATGAGCCGGGGTCCAGGCTGCCCCAGCCTCCTGGAGGTCCCCCGCGCCAGAGCGGCTGCAGCCCGCATGCGCAGTTTTCCGATCCTATTTCCACCGGGCTCCGTTTGCCCATCCTGCACCTCTGGCGAGCGCCCTGGTGCATTAAGGCAGCTGCACGCTGCAGAGAGAGCGCGTCTTTGCGAACTTCGACTGGGAGAGGAGCCGAGTGAAGCGCTACAGGAGCCACGTGTGTCAACCTCACCCAGGGATCTCAAAAACGCTATTGCAATCTCATCTCCAAGTGGGGGGGCTGGCAGGCACCCCTCTGTGGACTGGAAGTTTCCTCTCCCTTCTCCTCTGCCAAGGAAGAAAGCCGGCTTTGCAAAGGGTGTGATGGTGTGCTTTGGTTGGGGAAAGGCCCTTCTCTGAAATCCTTCTTTTCTGCAATCCCAGACAGCACCCCATCCTGACAGTCAGACCTGCCCAGCGGCTGTACGTGTGGGGGGTTCCTGCTCCCAAGCCAGTGTCTCTTCCTGTTTGTCTATTCGCACAGCCCCTCAGTCCTTCACCCCCCGGTCTGCATCTACCGCCTTCCAGACCGGGACACAAGATGCAACGATGGATGAGGTAGCTAGCTGTCCGTACAGGTTAAAGTCCAGTGTATGGGTTTGCCATTGAAGGAGTGTCCTGGCATGTGGGTAGAGTGTTCAGGGAGGAATTGTCCTTCAGAAATCCCACGTTTACCTAACAGCAGGACGGGTGGTGAACTTCCGCACCATCCCACACCTCACAGAGGGAGGTGGGCTCCATTGTCCTCACTCTGCCCCGCAGACGAAAACCGAGGCTCTTGCCCCAAGGAGCTCTGGGACACAGGAGCAGAGTGTGGCTCTGGTCTGCTCCCCGAGTCTGAGCCAGACTCGGCTGTGGCTAGAAATCTCCTGGATGGTCAGGCCGGGCCAGTGAAGTCCTTTGGGCACTGTTTGTAGGGAGGCTGGGGCCCGGGCATCAGTCCTGTTAGCTTTTTCAGGTGACTCAAATATGTGGCCATGTTTAAACTGTGCCAGAGCTTAAATTCTAAACTCTAGGTTTCTAGAAGGCTGTAGTCTACAAAGAGACCCTCAAATCCGTGTTTGAGCCGCCACATAGATTCAGTCACCAATGATTTCATTCTAAACACTTCCCTGCTAGGTAAGAGATCCGAGGACATCTTAGTAACAACCCTGCAGCCAGCATGACCTTGATTCCTGAAAGTCAGGAGGACGGGAAGTCCTTGCTGATGAAGGTCAAGATGGTGTTCTTCAGCGTGGATCATAATTCAATGTAAAGACAAAAGTCCTCACAACCGCGCTAAGAGAGAACATCATGGTAAATGGAGCGAAGGCTGAAGTTGTGAAAGATTTCATCTCGCTTGGATCCCCAATCAATGCCCATGGAAGCAGCAATCAAGAAATCAAAAGACTTGGGGCTTTAGGTCAATCTTCTGTATGCGACCTCTTTAGAATATTGAGAAGCCAGGATGTGACTTTGAGGACAAAATTACTCTTGACCTAAGCCGTGGTATTTCCAGTTGTCTCCTATGCCCATGAAAGTGGACGTTCAATAGGGATGATGAAGAGGCGTGGCTGCGAATGTTGAAAGTGCCACGGGGTGCTAAAAAGACAAACAGCTGTGTCCTGAAAGAAGTACAGCCAGTGCGATCCTGGGAGGCGAGGAGGGTGAGACTGTCCTACAGACTTTGAACATGTCGTTTGGAGACGCAGGGGAGGGCTCGACCCAGTGGCTGCACCCATGGGCTTGGCAGGGTTGTAAGCACAGAGAGGGTTGTAAGCATGGACACTGCATCCTTCTGTAGCACACGGGGTCATTGTGGGTGGGAATGGACTTGGGGCCACCCAGCGCCACCACCACCATGGCCTGCTAGGTGAAGAACCCCAGGCAGAGTAGTGACCCGTTGGGCTGCTAACCACAAGGTCAGCAGTTTGAAACCACCAGCCTCTCCTTGGGAGAAAGATGAGGCTTGGTACTCCCATAAAGAGTTCCAGCCTCAGAAACCCACTGGGGCTATGCTGCCCTGTCTTGTGAGGATGCGATGAGCCAGTATCAATCACTCTGATGGCAGTGAGACCTGCTGGCTTGCTAGTTTGCCTCAGGCAGGGACTGTTTGGAAGTGAATGGTGTCCACTCCCATAGCCAGTCCAGGGAGCGGCAGCCCAGTCCTAGGGGGCTTGCCTGGGTGTGTCTTGGGTGGAATTTAGGGCACTAAGATAAAATAACAAGCTGTCCTGCTTTTTAACATTCTTACAATGTCCTGTGGTATTTTAAAATTAAAATAAATATAATACTATTTTGCGTTCTAGGAACATTTTTGTTTGTTGTTATTGTTTTGCTTTGTTTTTTTGGCATCACTGCCCTCTGGTGGTGGGAGTAGGAGGCCCAGCCTTTGCTCCTGTGGAGGCGCTGCTGGAATTGAACCTCCATCCCAGTGGGCCGCAATCCTGAGCATAACCACTACGCCACTGGGGCTCAGGCCTCTAGAAACATTTTTGTTGCTCCATATAGACCAAGTTTTTAATCAAGAAGCCCCCCTCCCCACCCCACCCCCGTCAATGATGTCCCGCTTAAACTCTGGTCACTTTACACTAAGAGTCTGCATAGTCAGAAATCTCACCTTGGCTACTTTGGTCGGAAAGGCCTGCGCCACCCTGTCTGCAGCAGGGGACCGCCTGCATCACGGTCCCTAGTCCACTGCCTCAGCTGTGATGAACTGATCTCCCCATCGGGATTTTGAGAAGGTCTTCTTTGTCCTCCGTGTCCCACCTAAGTGGCCCCGTTTCTGTGGATCCTTGGCCACCATGAAGGCCTCCTGTCGAGAAGGCTCTGTCTTTAGCCTGTTTAAAACTTAACAAAGGCAGGATGGGCAGGGGAGTGGGAGGCATGTCTCTCAATTCTCCTAGGACAGGGTATCGCTGTCCCACAGTGCTGCCTGGGACCACCGCATCCACCTCACCTGGAAGCAACTTAGTAGGTTAGGATCTAGGACTTGCTGGGGCAGAAACTGCATTTGAGCCACCCCCGGTGGCTGCCGGAGTTCATCCCCGAAGGAGCCACCTGTGGAACTGTGGCCTCCTGTCTCCCTGCTCCTGCCTCCCCATCAGCCTCGCTCCCGAGCTGAGAGGAGAAACACCTTTCTCCCTGGGCAGCCATCAGACCCACTCTGTCTCAACCAGGCCGAAAACGGGGCTGGAGCTGGGGCACGGGGGAGGAAAGGAGGGGCTGAAGGCACCTCCAGATGCAGCGTGTGATGGTCACCTTGAAGGTGCTTTGTGTCGGAGCTGGAGACTCCTGCAGGCACTCAGATGTGCTTGAGAATGCGTGGTCTGTTGTCCTCGTCCAACCTCCAAATGCTCCCCTCCTCGCCAGCGGCCCCAGGCTCACCTTCCCGTCTTCATGCAGATGAAAGGCCAGGCAGGGAGGCTCCTGGCAGGGGTTTGGGCACACCCACTCCCGGTGCCAGCAGCGGTGACTCCAGGGTGCTGGGTCCCTGGGGCACTTGTGCCTGATTTGTCAAAGTTGCAGCTGATGTCAAATCCCTAGTGCCTGCACATCCCCTCTAGATGAGAGTCTGATAATGGATAACACCTGTTTCCTGGGTCGCTGGGAGGAAGGGGGTGGGGAGAGGGGGACGCATGCCAGCACAGCCAATTTCATTCAGCTCCCCGAGGTCTCAGGATACATGGGGGGAGGTGCCTTTGGGTCACTGGGGGCTGCCACGGTGGGTGTTTGTGCTGGATAGGGGCTCAGTCTTGACCCTGCTGTCATTGACCTGGGCCCTTCTGACCTTGGTCCTACCTGTGTGCTTGTTCTAGGCATAAGGCAGCCCTAGAGGCCCCTCCTCCCTCCTGGGATCTGTCCAGCCATGTCTCTAGTCCATGGTTGGGCACCATGAATGCTGGGGGAGAGAGCTGGGAGTGTTCAACTGGCCGGAGCAGAAAGCAAGGTGCCCGGAGGAGAGCACTGGAGATCACTTACAGATCACACAGCCTGGGCAAGTCACCAGCTCTCTCAGCAGCCATGTCGTCCATGAGAAAACGGACAGTCAGGCCACCTCTGCTGAGCGGCTGTGTTCATGCCATGGGATTCATGAAAGCATTTCACACAATGTCACCTGGCGTCGGGTGCTGTTGGGTCAGTCCTGCTGTACCACGGAAGGAAACACTGCCCGGTCAGTCTTGCGCCATCCACGCTGGAGTCCCTTGCCTTGACCGATGTGTTCATTCATCCCACGGGAGGTCTTCAGCTTTTGTGTGGTGACCCTCGACTTGACCACGCTGGTCTCTCCAGATGACGTCCCCAGAGTACACGAGGTGAGTCTGTCCCTGTCCCTGTGGGGTGGGGATGGGGGTGGGGAGACGTTCTGACTATCCTTCTTTCTTCTTGGGGGCAGTCTGGGTCTTCCACAATTCTTCATTCAAAGGCAGCCATTCTCCTTCACTCGTCCTTAAGTACTGTCTGGCTTTCAAGGACATACAAGATGAGCTGAGTAAAAAAATACCACGCTTGGGCCAGGCGCACCTACGTTCTCCCTGAGGGTGTTCATGCTAGTCTGGGTGGACGAGAAAAACAAATCTAGGGAGGCACATATGTGTATAAGAAAGAGCAGCGACTGGACATCCCCTTACACAAGGGCCTCAGGGAGGAGACAGCCAGTCAGGATACAGTGTAGCAGTGATGAAACTTATAACTTTCCTCTAGCTCTTCAATGCTTCCTCCCACCCCCACCCCCACTATCACCACCCCAGTTCTACCTAACAAATTCTGCTAGACCAGAGGATGTACACTGGTACAGATAAGAACTGGAAACAGGGAATCCAGGATAGATAAACCCCTCAGGATCAATAGTGAGAGTAATAATACCATGAGGGTGGGAAAAAAGTAGGGTAGAAAGAGGGAATTAATCACAAGGATCTACATATAACCCCTCCTTGGGGGAGGGACAACAGAAAAGTGGGTGAAGGGAGCCGTCTGACAGTGTAAGACATGACAAAATAATAATTTATAAATGATCAAGGGTTCATAGGGAGGGGGGCAGGGAGGAAGGGGAAAATGAGGTTCTGATACCCAAGGCTGGAGTAGAAACAAAATTCTGGAGAATGATGATGGCAACAAATGTCCAAATGCACTTGACACAATGGATGGATGGATAGAAGGTGATAAGAGCTGTAAGAGCCCCAATAAAATAACCTTTAAAAATAAAGAGCTCTATACACAACAGCAGTTGAATATTAAGCAAACATCCCAGCCCAGTCCAGATCAAGTTCATAAGTCCAATATTAGCCCATAAGTCTGATCTATAATGTCCTCTTCGGACTCATGAAACACATGCAATGATGCTGAATGTAGGAAGACCACAGGTCAGTGGGTGGGAAGTCTTGTGGATCCAGTGGCGGTGGAAGTATCTCAGCACTGGCATGGATCTCCATGGGGCTCCTCCAGCTCAGAGCACTAGCTCCATGTGTCTTGTGCTGCAGTGTCACCCAGGGAGACATGCTGGGTCTCACCTCTAGTGAGCTATTTATCTCCTTAGTGCCTCCAAATGAGGTCATCATGCTGCCACCTGATTGACAGGCCAAACTCCACCCCTCACTCTTAATCCTCAAATTGACCACAGATTATATACATTATATATACCACAGTGTTCAAGTATGCATTCACTTTTAGATTCTATAGAAGTACCCATTTAGAGAAGGAGAGCTTCAAATAGCTTGTGGACAGAAAGAAAGCTAATGAAAATTTCCCATGAACTCCTTGAAACCTCCTGGTGTGGACAATTGTGTATATAAAATACATGTTGCTGCAGAAGACCTGAAAAGCTCTCAAAAGGAGAGGTGTGGCTTTGGGGAATAAAGTACACCTGACCCTAGCCTCGACCTTATCTATTGCCTCCTTTGCACGTAAAGCTGTAGAATCAATAGGGAAGACCAAGGAAGAATCGATGCATTGTGGTATTGTCGAAGAATACAGAATATGCCACAGCGTTCCAAAGGAATGGACCCATCCGTCTAAAGAAATACAGCCAGAATGTCCCTGAGAGCCTGCCAGGAGGCTGCAGAGGCCAGGAGGAGAAGGGCATGCCTTGTGCTTCACATGGAAGTCTTGCCACTAGAACAGTACCTGCACAGGGCCGGTTGTTGAATGAATGAGTGATCAAATCAGTGGGCGTTGATATGCTTCCCCCCTTCCCCCGCTCCATTGCAATGGTTTCCCCGTCCCATCCTTGTACACCGAGAACCCCATGACCCCACAGACTCCATCTTACCGAGCTCTACATGTCCCACCTCTGGCTTCAAAGGCAGGTTTTGAGCAGAAGCCAATCCGATGCTAATGTTTAGTGGGTCTCTGGGCTAAAGCCCCGTCACTCTTGGCCAGAATAGAGGAGAGTGCTGAATCAGATGCCTTTAGAGCCTCTGTGACCTCCGTGGTCACACGTTTCCTGTGGGAAGAGTGTGGCTCCCTGCGGGTAGAACCAGGCCCGCCAACTCTCGGGTCTGGGGACAGAGTGGGGTGGGCATGGGGGCAGGCTCAGCAGCCCCTGGAAGCTCAACCCTCAGAGTGGAGACGCTGCCATTTGGGGTAAGAAGTGGTTGCAAAGGGGCTCCTCTTGGCCCTCTTTTCTGCGTGTCTAAGACGGTGAGTCAACCTTCAATTAACCTCTTCTCCCAGCTTCCGCTCCAAGAGCGGGGGTTTTGTTCTGAAAGAGGAGAGAGCTATTTAAGGATCGCCTTTGTTATTGTGTTGTTGCCGAACAGAATAGGTCAACTCGCTTCCTCTGCAACCTGAGCTATGAAGTCCCGGTCACCAAATGCCACCCAGCAGGGTGGACTGTCCCTGGTGCTCGCTCCACAGCCCCTCCTCTGGGCTATGCACCGCCAAAGAAGCCGAAAACCCTGGCTGCTCAGGTTAGAAATCCCATGACTAGGACCGGCACGGACCCATGATACCCCACACAACAGGAAGACACCTCGCCTGGTCCCGGGGCTCCCTCGTGACTGGCCGTGTATCAGACAGCTGTGTCCCAGGGGTTTTCATTGTCCGGGTTTCTGAAATAAATCACCACACCTTATTTTCAGTCTTCCTTAAAAATAGAATGATGAACACAAAGCACAGGTCCCTGGGAGTCAGAGACCACATGAACCTCAGCGTCCACCTCCCCGGGCCCAAAAGGATGAGGCAGCGCCCATGACCGACCACCACCATGGAGAGGGTCTGGGTCCTCTCCTCCTGTACAGGTGACAGCCTCACCAAACCACAGGGGCAGTTCTCAATCCCGCAGAGAGTGAGCATGCGAGTGAGTGAGTATGACAATGAGTGAGTGAGAGAATGAGTATGAGAGTGAGTGTGAGAGCTAGTGAGTATGAAAGTGAGTTAGTGAAAGAGTGAGTGTGAGTGCGAGTGTGAGAGAGTGTGACAGTGGTGAGTGAGTGTGAGAGTGAGTGAGTGATAAAGTGAGTAGTGTGAGAGTGATAGTGAGTGAGTCTGACAGTGAGTCTGACAGTGAGTCTGACAGTGAGTGAATGAGTGTGAGAGTAAGTATGAGAGTTAGTGAGTATGAGTGTGAGTTAGTGAAAGAGTGAGTGAGTGCGAGAGAGTGTGACAGTGAGTGAGTGAGTGAGAGAAATGAGTGTGAGAGTGAATGTGAGAGCTAGTGAGTATGAAAGTGAGTTAGTGAAAGAGTGAGTGTGAGTGTGAGAGTATGACAGTGGGTGAGTGTGAGAGTGAGTGAGTGTTAAAGTGAGTAGTGTGAGAGTGATAGTGAGTGAGTCTGAGAGTGAGTGAATGAGTGTGAGCATGTGTAAGTGAATATGAGAGTGAGTTAGTGAATGAGTCTGAGAGTGTGAGTGTGACAGTGAGTGTGAGTGAGTGAATGTGTGAATATGATAGTGAGTTAGTGAAAGAGTCAGTGTGAGTGTGACAGTGGGTGAGTGAATAGGTGGGTGAGTGTGTGAGCGAATGTGAGAACGAGTGATTGAATGAGTGTGAGTATGGTAGTGAGTTAGTGAGTGAGTGTGAGTGTGGCTGTGTGAGTCAGGGAGGGAGTGAGAGTCCGTGAATGAGTGAGTCAGTGAGTGTGAGATTGAGAAAGTCAGTGAGGGAGAGTGAGTGTGAATGTGACAGTGTCAGTGGGTGGGTGTGAGAATGAGTGAGTGAATGAGTGTGAGTGTGAGTGTGTGAGGGTGAGAGTGTGAGTATGAGTAAGAGCTTGAGGGAGTGAATGAGTGAGTATGAGAGTGGGTTAGTGAGTGGGTGAGTGGGTGAGTGTGAGAGTGAATCAGTGAGTGAGTGAGAGCACACTATCAAGTGCTCTAAAAGGGATCAACATCAGAAGGTTTGGGACAGAGTGGGAGAAAAGTATGGACCCACACTCCAAATCATAAAAGAGACCAAGCCCCCTGGTCACCTGGAGACTGTGACCCTCAACCTCCCTTCCAGTCTGGAACAGAACTCACTCCTGGGGCCCATTTTCAGCCAAACAACAGGTCTTGTTGGGGGACAGGCAGTAACACTCATGAGGTGAGCACATACACCTTAGAATTACTAGCCATCTGAGAGCGTGGGGTGGGGGTGGGGAGCAGCATCTGCCCCGCACAAAGTTCTTGGTGGGGGGGGGGGCGTGGCTCAGAGCAGCGTGGGGCAATGAAAGGTTGGGGCTGGGATCGGGAGGCCCAGGGGCCCTGTGTGAACAAGGGGAAGCCAGGAGTGGGCGGCTCGCTGGCTGTGAGACAAAGGGTCTGCTCTGTGAGCCTTCACCCAATTCACAAAGCAGAGTTTAAAAACAGAGCTGTTTTCCTTTGCAGCAAAAGCCAGCCTACAGACCCCGTGACCACGGAGTGCTCACAGTTGCCACGGAGTGGCTGTGTGGGTGTCAGAGCGGAGCTGCGTCCCGTGGTTTCAATGAGTGGATAGATTTCCAGGCCTCCTTTGCCAGGGACCAGCATTTGTGTCCCCCGAGAGTGACAGTCTTTTCAATGGAGGCCATGGCTGTGGCTGTGGCCATGGCTGCAAAGTACCGTGGAATCAGTTCTGATTGCAGCAGACCCCATATACAAGACAGCGAAATACAGCACAGTCTTGGCCACCCTCACAGTGCTTCTGATGTTTGTACCCATCGTACCCACCACGGTGTCCAATCGTCTCCTCCAGGCCTTGTTTCTTTTTTTTTTTTTTGGCTAAACAGGATGTCCTTCTCCGGGGACTGGTCTCTCCCGACAACATGCCCAAAGTCCGTGAGATGAAGTCTTGCCATCCTTGCTCTAGGAAACATCTGGCTGTGCTTTTCCCAAGACGGGTGTTTGTCCTCCCGGCGGTCCCTGGTGTTAGCAGGGGCTAACGGCATGGGCTCTTCCAAAGTCTTCCCCCTTCAGTGGCCAACTTTCACCATGGAAAACACCAGGGCTTGACCCAAGAGCACCTTCATCTTCAAAGTGACGTCCTTGCTTTTCCAGCACTTTAAAGAGGCGCTGGACACAGCAGAGTGGCCCAGTTCAAAGTGCCACCTGATCGCTTGGCGGCGATGTCCACCAGCACGGATTGTGGAACCAAGCAAGAGGACCCCCGTGACCACTTCTGTCCTTTCACTGTTTGCCAAGATGCCATCTATTGGTACAAGGAGCCACCTGGGACAGTCTTCACATACCCAGAGGTGCACTCCTCGATCACCATCGGCAAACGCTTCTCAATTCTTCCTCACTTTCAGCAAGCAAGCTTGTCATCTGTGCCTCATCGGCTGCTATTCACTCTTCCCCTGATCCTGCCACCCCATCGTTCCTTACAGACTCCGGCTTCTCTGATTAGTTGCTCAGGATGCAGTGAGCATGGTGAGAGAATGTCACCCTGACACACGCATGTCCAGCTCCATTCGGTACTTTCTGCCTCGTTCAATATTTTACCCGTAAAATAATTTAATACTGCAATGCATGGCTTGCATATTTTCTTTGTATCTTTTCAGGTGCTTTTAATCCATTTGGTTGATTTTTATGCCGGGCCCAACCCACAGCCATCTTTGATAGATTTCTTGGCGTCCTTGGGCTGTGCGAACACAGTCCTGCAGACTGGATGGCTCCCAGCAGAAACTGTCTGCTGTCCGATCACCCTGGAGGTGTACGTTATACAGGGCTCTCTAGAGAAACAAA
This sequence comes from Nesogale talazaci, assembly GCA_004026705.1. NCBI lineage: Eukaryota > Metazoa > Chordata > Mammalia > Afrosoricida > Tenrecidae > Nesogale > Nesogale talazaci. Next base: position 71,819 of record PVJH01002542.1, on the reverse strand, counting down.
ACCAGGACACTAGTGCTTCTCTTTTTATATTTATATAGATAGAAGGACTTATAAGATAAGAAATAAATAGTTAACTAATCTATAAAGCAGTACAAATGACTCGGTGCAACTCATTTGTGTGAGACCGCTGGAAGGCTGGCAGTCCTTGGAGTCTTGAGGGCCGCTGAGTAGTCCTCTGTAGAGCAATTCAGGCTATCCGGCCTCAGGCAGCAAAGAGCAAAGCAGGTCACCAACAGTCCGCCAGATGACAGAATCTGACTGTCTCCAGCTTAAGAGATGTATATCCCAGGAGCGTGGTGAAGCAGGACTTGAAAGAACCTCAGCTCACAGCAACACAGTCCACCGATTAGGTGTCCCACGGGTAGTGTAGCTTGGAGATCGAGGCACAGGATGAACAAGGCAGCCAGCTGGTCCGAAAATGCAAGAACAAGAGAGCAAAGGCAGGGCACGCCAAGCCTTTTCTATCTCCGCCCTTCAATTGATCTTACATGCGTGCATTGGCCATGTCGTCACAACAGGCCTACCTATCTTCTTTGGCCATGTTGGCACAACAAGCCTACCTATCACAAGGTGGTTCAAACCAGGGCATCACTCACTCAGGTGGCTTCTTCTGATGGTTCCCGAGGGCTGCCGGCACCTGGGCATTTATTTCTCAACTCGTAGGTTCTTCCAGTCTCCTCCATCATCACGAGGCCCCTTTCCCCAGTGCCTCGTCTCCTCTTGTACAGAACCACCCCCTGCCCGCCCACTGCCACCCAGCGCCTTCTGACTGCCAGAGACCGTGACAAGGGTTTCCAAAGCTGTGAATCGTTACGGAAGCAGACAGTGTCACGTTCTCCTGGGCTGGCTGGTGCATTTGAACCAACCACCTGTGGCTGGCAGTCCCGCACTTCCCACCGGAGCTCTCAGAACAACACCAGTCGCATTAATTTAGGGCCTTTTAATCAGGTTTGCAGAAGGCAATGGACGACGGTGGGAACCCAAGATACATTTGTGGCAACTGCATAGCGCCCAGACCTCTGGTGATCTCCCTCTGCCCATACCTGAGGGGTGGGTAGAACATGGTTCCTGAACAGAGGGCATCAGAGACCTGAGTCCAGAAGATCAAAGGGAGAAGCTTGACTTGGACAGTGAAGAACTTGTCAGCTGATTGTCCCGGGGATGCATGCTGGACCTGATCTGGTTGCCAATATATCCTTCTTAAGTATTTCTTGGTTTGTTTTGTTTGTTCGTGGTAGGGTTTATCTCAGATGTGTTATGTCATTAGTAGAGGGAGGGGCACCTTCTTGAATTTGCGTGATGTTATTCTGTTTTCTGGTCTGGGAAACCCAGGATGGATGAATCTACAGGGACAGCAGCAGAAGAAGGGTTTTAAGAGGCAGGAGGCTTACAGTGGGAGAGGGCAGGATAAAGAGAGATGAGGTCAAAGAGTCTGGGAAGGAAAAGAACATTTGGAAACTGTGGTCACCATTGCACAATACTCCTTGATGTGACTGAACTTTGGAATGATCACGTGTTACCTCACAATTTAAAAAATAATGATAAAATAAATTCGGGCCCCTTCTATTCCAAGGTGATCTGCTACTATGTACAAAGAGCCTATTATCTATTATGTTGCATGCTATTATATACAAAGACCCTATTTCCAAACAAGGTCACCTTCACAGACATGGGGGTGGGGGTTAGGAGTTCGACAAAACTTTAAGCAGGAAATACATTTCAACCCAGCACGATGGCCAAAAGGGTGCGTTCACACACAAGGACAGATTGCTGGGACTACGGCTTCTGTGTGTGGAATGTTACCAACTTCAGGTGGCAACTTGGTTCCTAAGTAATAATAAGTTGACTCATTCAGAACACCTGCCAGGAAAGGGTGGGTATAAGCCAGGAAAACCGGGGTAGTGGGTAGTGGGTGGTGGGTGAGTGGTGGTGATGCAGACAGCTCAGAACAAGACCTTCTGCCTCCTGGGGAGGGACTGCAGTGTGTGTTGTCAATTCTCACCTCTCTGCCTGAGGTCGTAATCCCATTTGGGAACGAGATGTCTGTGCTCTGTTAATGAGGCGGGATTCATGTAGCTGATGTCTGGAGTGGGTCTCTTTTGAGATATAAAAGAGCTTCAACAAGCTCATGGGCCGCTGGCACAGATGGGGGCAGGGTGGGGGGTGGGAGGGGAAAGGAAGGCTCATATCACCCGGAGCAGAAGCTCAAGGACCAGAACCTGCCTTCAGAGTCCACAGAGAAAGCCTGTCCTTCGAGCTGGGGTCTGGGCATGCACCTCTCCTGCCCTAAACTGCAAGAAAAGGGGCCCCTTGTGCGAAATGTGTCACCGCAGACCCCGAGAGCAAGGACGTTTCCCCCAAACACAACCCACGGGGGATGCCATGGGGTGTGGATTTGCCCCCAGCTGCAGGGAGATCAAAGGGAGAAACTTGACTTTCTATCAATGAGGTTGCCTCGCAGACACCCCCAGGTTCTCAGAGATGCATTTCCTGCCTGGGGACTGTGAGAGTCACAGTGTCTCATGCCTGGAGTTAAAGTTGTCTTCTGGGAGGAGCTAGGAGTCTGGCGAGGGAAACGGATGGAGGGATGGATACATAAACGATGGTCTATTGGGGAATATTGTGCAGCTGTTAAAAATGTACGCATGGGCATGCGTGCGAGGAGTATTCTGTAACTTGAAACACTCTCACCAGGCAAGGCGAAGTGAAAGAAGCCAGGGGGGCCCAGTCACAGAGTCTGTGTGAGCCGCCTGATGGACATGGACATGGCAATGAAGACCTTCCTTCTGGATGCGTCTGTCCTTCCGGACACTCTCCGTGGACCTTACCAGCTCCAGTTCAAACCATGTGTTTATTCTGCAGCTTTTCTCAACAGACAAAACCAGGCATTCCTGCATGGAAGTAAAGTCCAATGATACAGAAAAATAAACGCAAATGAGAAAGAAATGAGAAGCATGCCCCCTCCTCCGCCCCGGCCTCTCTGAATCACTCTGATATACCATCCCATGCCATCCCGCCATCGAAGGGCTACAATACCACACCTACATCAAGAGCCCTGGAAGCACTGCCGCCAGGCATGGGACTGCCAGCAGCCACACAGGCTGAGAGATCGAGCCCACCAGCCGCTGCTTGAGAGAAAGAGGAGGCTGGCCGCTCCTGTAATGACTTAGGGCCTCGGGTGCTCTGTGCAGGGCATGTGAGAGGGTGTGGTGTCAGGGCCCGTGGGTGTAGGTTTACTGAGGTATGAGTGTCTTATGCGCTTCTAAGGAGGGACCTTCAGAGAGTTTGCAGAAAAATGGAATTCCAAGGGAACAGAACTTTGGCCAGGAACTTTTTTGAAGCCCCCTTGTAGACCTGCCCAGGCATAGTCATCTACATATGTGTATGTTTGTGTGTGGGCCTGCCTGGTGGCCCTCAAGATAGCAAACACACTCACAGGTGTCTCACAACCAAACCCAGTGCCAGGAAGTGGATTCATAGTGGGTCCCCGAGGCCACAGTAGGACCGATCTTTTGAGTTTTCTCGACCGGAAATCTGGATCAGAACACACAGCCTCAGCCTCCTTCAGGTGGGCTGGTGGGTTCAAACTGCTGACTCTGAGGCGAACAGCCCGACATGTAGCCCACTCTGCCACTTGTGGGCGTGAGTACACGCTGTGTGTGTACACGCTTTTTAAAGACAAAACAAATAAAGATTGCGTTATAGGCATGATTAGTTTTCCCGATTACTTTATGTCCAGGCCATGGGCTATTTTCCACGTTTACTTTTGCTTTTCTGAAGACACAGTTCACACCTGCAGCTGCAGAGCAGGCCAGGCCCGGCCCACAGGCCCTTGGCTCTTCCTTCTCTGCGCCCTGACTACCTTCTCCAAAGAAGAGAGGGAGCAAGGTAGGCCCAGGCTACCCAGTTACGGCCCCTGGATGCCACCCTCAACCAGTGTGTCCCCGTGCTGGGGACGGCTCTGTTTTACCCACAGTCCCAGAGGCCAGAAGCGTCATCCAGCATCTCCTGGCTCCTTAGTTTATAGACAGGCCCCATAAGGCAGGTGGAGACTGAGAGGTCTTATCCACTCATCTGATCGCTCAGGAAGGATTACAGACGCTCACTGTTTGGGTGAGAGATGTTTGCCAAAAATGAAAAGTTGGTTTCCAAACTGATCACACACACTCTCTGCAGTGTGCCTCACCCTACCCCACAGTTTACCCCTGGTATAACCCCACCCCCAGTGTAGCCTAACCCAACCCATTCCCAGAAGTTGACTCAAACTTATAGTGAGTCTATTGAGGATTGCTGAGGCTGGGGGTATTGATGGGAACCGACAACCTCCTCTTTCTCCTAAGGGACGAGTGGTCAGTTTGAACTGCCTACCTCGTGGGTCCCAGTCAAATGCTGAATCCACTGGGACTCTGTCCACAGGTCCACAGGCTCAGGATTCCAATGCGCACTCAGGGGAGATACTTAACCCACAACAGTAGGCATCAGAAATAAGTCCATTACCTGGCAAGATAGGAAGTGAGGTGTTTGGGTTGGGGATGAGGAGTCAATTGCAAGACATCGATGGTGGGGCCGGGGGCAGCTTCATTCTCCTCTGGTTCATTCCTCAATTGAACACTTCTGTTTCACGTAGGTCAGAGGCTCTTCTAAGAACTCAGCACACATCAAATAATTCCATCTTGACGATAACCCGCCCCAAACTCACCCGCTTGCAGCAATCTCGGGGTTTCCAAGGTGACTGTCGCTCTTTATGGAAGAAGAAAGCCTCCTCTTCCTCCCTTGGAGGGCCTGGTGGTTTCGAAATGCTGACCTTGCTGGGAGCAGCCCCGCTTGTACCTTACGACATCTGTCACCAGGGCTCCGCTTCTGGGTCCCTCGGGGGCAGAGTGGGGAGCCAGAGAGGTCCCAGTGGCAGAGCTGCAGAGTGGGAGCTCCGAGGGTTCTACAAGCACGTGACTCTCAGTCCTGCGAGGGTGAGCAGTGGTGGGTGGCTGGCTCTGGCTGCGAGTGGGCTGCGAGGGCCGGAGGGGCTGTGGACATGGACAGACCTACCAGGAGATGTCACAGAACTCCCATGGGGACGACCGAGGCCCAGCCAGGGTGAGAGCAGACGGTGGCTGGGATGCTGGGACGCCGGAAGGCCCATCGCCAGCGTTTGCAGGTGGCTGCAATGTGGAATGTGGGTGTCACACCGCGAAGGAGTCTATCCAGGGAACTTTGGGAGACAAGGCACGCTGGGGATGTCACTCAGCTCCGGGCTTGGGGAAACAGATCACAGTGGCCACGTAGAAGCTGTGTGTGCCATCCAGCAAGTGCACGCAGAGAAAAGACTTTGGGTCCGACAACCTCCAGATGGGAGCACCTGTCCCCGGTCTGGTGGGAATTTCCTGTCCTGCTTCCAGCCTGGCAACTAACAGGACTGTGTGCTGCATCTCCGCCTCTCGGATCACCTGGGCCCCACATCCCGGGCTCTGGAGCTGACAGATGGTGTTTCCCAGACAGGTACCCACACCCAGGCCAGCCGTGTCTGCGCAGTCACCTCGGTTATAAATATCTATGGAGTGCAATACCAAATAATTGTGGGGCATATTTTACCCTGCCTGTTGAGCACATTGCAAGAAAGGAATTGATCCCTGCTGTTTCATTTATTAGATGGTGTAATACCACAAAAAATCGTTTCCACAATATCCCAAACTAAATCATTTATTCTTGACAAAAATCCAATAAAGAGCTCAATCCTTCTCCATAGGCAGATAAAGCACAGATTAATGGGGCTGCCTAGATCAAAAAAAAATGCTGGGGAAATGAAAGTGAGATAGGGCAAGCAGGCCCCTTCCTCCTCCTCACCTCCCCAAGGCTGCCGCAGCTCAGGGTTTTATTACAAAAAGCCGCCTAAGTCTTACAGGCTAATCCGTAAATCCCAGCCTAGTAAAATATGTGACGGATTTGTAAATTGTGCCCTTTACAAATCTGATTGAACTTTTTTTCTGTCGTTGCCCCACCCCACCCCCACCCCCACCCCGCGAGTTTTGCTTTCCACCTGTTCCAACTCTTTGCACCTTTTTCCAGGTGTCCTGCGGACCAAGGCCCTCCGCAGGCAGGCTGGAGCAGGCGGCTCAGCTTCTGCGAGGTGCCTTCCTGACTTGTATGAAAGGTGGAGGTTGCCGGTGACACCAGAGGCTGAGAAAACCAGTAGCCGCTTTGAATCTACAGTTGACAAGTCAGCTTCACCTGGAGGAAGGGGCAGAGCCAGGGTCACAGATAGGGTCAGGAATAGGGTCAGGTTCAGGGCCAGGGGCAGAGGTAGGGCCAAGGCCAGTGGCCCAGCCAGGGTCAGGACCAGGGTCAGGGGCAGAGAGAGGTTCAGGGTCAGGACCAGGGTCAGGGTCAGAAACAGGGCCTGGCCCAGGAATCTGGTCAGAGCTGCCACTGTTAGCTGTCAGAGCAGAGTCACTCTGCTGTCAAGTGTAAGGACGGTCAGTGACTGAGATCTGCCCCAAGTGTCCTGGGCTCTCCAGGGGCTGGGGCCTCAGAAAGAAATCTTCAGGCCTTTCTTCTGCAGCACCGGAGTGGACTTGAACCTTGGTCCTTGGGCTAAGCAGCCCAGCACACTAACCACTGGATCCACACCAGGATATCCCTAGGGTGCCTCCTACGTACCTGGTATCAGAACCACAGATGAGATGATCCAAAGAGTCCTTGCTAGCCCACTCGTTCTGCACATTGGCCTGAGCTTCCAGCCACCTCACGCCACATAGCGTCAAAGGCTGGGCTTTGTCCAGGAACACAGGGCTTTCGGGGAGAGCCTGCATCCTCACACCCTCCCTCTTGAATATCTTCTCCCATTGCACAGTGGGAGGTATCCCTCGCCCTCTGGGTTGAAGACAAAGTATATACCTTTTCTAGGCCTCAGTTTCCTTATCTGAAAAATGCAGTCAGGAACAGGGCCGGGAGTCCCTGGAAGGCCCCGATCATTAATGGCTAGACTGCTGGTTGGATTCCCCCTAGAGGAGCGTTGGAAGAAAGGCCTGGCAATCCACTGAATAAACAGCCACCGAGAAGCCCATAGAGCACGACTGGGCCCTCCCCAGACAAGCCTGGGCTAGTCAAGAGTCAGTTGATTGAACTGACCCCAGAAAAAAATGCCCCCCACTGCCCAACAAGGCCTGGTGTCCCCAGAGGATAGGATAGACACGGCCCTGTGTGGTCCTGAGATGGTCCACCTTTGCTCAAAACAAGTAGGCAGGGGTTATCTTTCAGATCAACAGTTGTGAATTTGACAACTTAAACTATGTATCAAACCCCCCCAACAGCTCACCCCAGCTGGTCTCTCCCGGGATTTTATCTTCCGCCACCCAGATCCGAGATTGCCAAACTTTACAGTAGGAAAAAGTCTCATCTTTCCGCTGCAGAGTGGCTGGGCGGGCTCCAACTGCTGACGTTGGCTTGGACCGCCCAATGAGCGACCCACTCTGCCCCCAGAGCTCTGATTCTGGAGGGCCCCAAAATTCAAACCCCATCCCCTGCCACCAAGTCACTTCCGGCCCATCGCGACCCTATCCCATAGGTTTGCACAGCCCCCCTGGGTTTTTTCAGGGAAGAGAGAGCCTCATCTTTCTCCTGAGGAATGGCAGGTGGTTTTGAACTGCTGGCCTTGTGGTTAGCAGCCCAGCTACTTCACAGAATCCTGGTAAGAATGAAAGAGATGAGTGAGCGCCCTCCCCCCCCCCCGCCCCTCCCCCCCCCACTGCCCTGAGCAGGGGCCTGCCATTGAGTAAGTTGCCCTTGTCACCATCATCTTGGTCATGTGAGCCTGCTAAGAAAGGAGGGAATGCTATAGAAATCCGGAAATTCAGAGCCCCATCCCCCTGCCCTCAGAGACCTACTCCAGGCACAGCCCAGGCCTCCCCAGGGGCGTGCTGGCTGCCGCCCAGCTGTAAGTCGATGGAAGGCGTCCGCCCAGCCAGCAGCCAGGAAGCAGATACTGTGCTGGGGACCAGGTCTCCCCGCTAGGAGGGATGCTCGCCTAGTTTGATCTTGTGAGGCTGCACCCCAGCACCCCGGGACAAGACTGTGGCTTTCTCTCCTCCTGGATTTACAAGGCAGAGGAGAGAGGGAGCTGGGCTGGTTGCCTGGTAACTCCCCCACCCTCCTCCCCACAGTGAGGCCTGCTCCGGATGCAGCAGGGCTGTGCTTTCCCCAGTTTATGACAAGTCATAAAACAGCCCCAGGACCATGCATGCCTCCGTCCCTGCTTCCTTCCCTCCCTTCCTCCAGGGAACAGTCCCTGCCACTCCAGAAAGTTCTTTCTGGCACTCCATCTCCATCTTCCCAAAGCTTTGGAGCAAGATGTGATGTCTCCATGCAGCTGCTGGCCCCAGAGCCCCTCTGGATCTTCACCAGGCCCCCAGGAACCTGATGTCATGTCTGGATTTGGGCTCCAGCGCCCCAGACACTGGCCCAGGAACCAGAGGGGGGGAGTGTTCAAAGGAGATTCCAACCCCCTGGCCCAGCTCCTATGAGAACCACAGGAATCCCCAAGACCAGGATGGAAGGGCACCTGGGGAGAGCTCCTTGTGCATGGGCCTTTTCTCACCAAGAGTCTTCGAGAAAATCAAGGCTCCTCACCTGCAAAGTTCTTGAAAGTGGGGGTAGTGAACCAGTTCCCCTCCCGAACCTGGACTCTGCCTTTTTGTCCCCAGGAACAACCAGCCGGTCTCCCCACTACGCGCTTTGCCTCCCACCCCACCCCATCCTTCTATTTTGTGCTGACTGAGCTTCAATTCTCTTTCCTGCATCTGAGCATTCAATGTCTGGCCACCCAGAGGACCACTCAACTGAGCTCCCCCCCAGGACACTGCCCAGGGGGAGCTCAGAGATTGGACTGGGGGTGGGGGACGTCAGCCTGGCTGGAGCTGCCCTTCCCTTTTCTTGCTGAGGTCCTGAGGCAGGGATTCCAGCTCTATAAGGGATGTAAAGACCCAGGGTGAGGACGGGGCCGGTGGGTGCTGGGCACAGTGTGCTGAGCCCTGGGGGGTTGGGGGGGGGCGGGCAGGGGCCAGGTCACAGGGGATCATTCATCGCCTATGGAGCTGGGGGTGGAACACTCAATCGTGGCACCCCATTGTGTGAGTGGAAGTCGAGGTGCATTTGGGAAATCACCTGTCTGGGGCCCTGAGCACAGATGGCCTGAAAGAGGGGGTCCTGAGTTGGAGGCTATGTGCTGCCCATCTCAACACCCACCTCTCAAAGACCCCGATTGTCAAGGTTTGTGGAGGGTCAGGCTCTCAGTAGAAAGCATGGTCTGGGATCGGGGGTCCAGGGAGCCCCCTTCGTCACTACCTGGCCCCGCTCTCTCCCCTGCAGCTCCTTCCGGTTCCCTCCAAGCAGATCCTAAAGAGAAGAAAGACTGGTAGCAAATCCAAGAGACTGAGAAGCTGGGGCTGTCCCACACCAAAGCCGTTTGCTTGAGGCCGGCGGCTCAGCGCCCATGTCCCCACCCCACCCACCCCACCCCCCTGGCATCCTCCCAGACGCCAAAAACCAAGGAACTGGTCACTTCCACCCCTGTCGCCTGCAGCCCTGCTGCCCGTCAGCCCCTGAGGGGCCCAGGAGCATGATGGGTAGCGGACTCAGCCAGCCCAGCCCTCAGTCAGGGCCTGCGTCTCCCAATCTCCTTATTTATTGGGCTCGTCCACTTCCCCACCCCTGGCTCTGCTCAATATTTTATCCCTGTTGCACCTGCTCAGGCGGCAGGGCTGCAGGCATTTTTGATAAATGGATTGAAAGGTTTGTCTAGTTTTGCTGAAGCTTTATAAGTGCCTCTGTATCTTCCACTGAAATTATATTTCCTCACTTCCAACAGTGATTTCTCTCCCCTGGCGACTCCTCTCTCCTACTTACCAGCTCCCCTGCTCTCTCTCTCTCTCTCTCTCTCTCTCTCACACACACACACACACACACACACACACACACACACACACACATATACACACACATGCACACATGCATATACACTCACATTCACGTACACACATAGGACATGGAGAGGTGCACACACAGCTGTACACATGGCTGCCGTGATTTAAGTGCCTATGCCATTACCACGAGGTTCACACGCCCAGCAGCGCGTGCACGCGCGTGCGCACACACACACACACACACACACACTATTACTTGTATCAGACAAGCGTCCCTGACACTAAAAACCCATCCTTTGAGGGGAGGGGGCCCATCTAAACTCTCTGTTCTGAATGAATGATTCGAAAGAGGACTGGGGGGCCCATCTAAACTCTCTGTTCTGAATGAATGATTTGAAAGAGGACTGCAGAAACCGGGGTGACCAGACAAGGAGAAAGCAAATTGGCAGACTCCAACAGGGAGTGTGGACCAGCCTGGGAGATCCCTGCCCAAGACCTTTGAGCTCCAGGGGGTCCTCCCCACCCCATCAGTGGGCCAGTTCTTTTTGAGGGGATCTCAACGAGCAGAAGGGCCCCCACCCCTCCTTCCTCATCTGCCGTCCAGCTTCAGAGCCCTGCCAGGCCAGCCAGCTGCAGGCTGCCCCTGGAGCCACATCTGAGACCGCTCAGGAGCTGGGCCAGGCCTCCAGCTCTTTCCATAAATAACTTGCCGGGTCTGGCTCTGGGCCCCTTGGTGATGTCATTGGCTGCTGGCCCAACCGGTGAGGTCACAGGCTTCCCTTCCCTTGGCACTCCCCTGGGTGGGGCGCGAGCGAGACCCTCTGTGACGTGAGGTGATGGAGTCTGTCTGCCGGGAAGTCGCCTGCTGTCTGTGCCCCTTCCTGCTCCAGCCGGGCCAACCCAGCAGTGGATAGGCCTGGCTGCGTGGTGGTGCCAGACGCCACCTTCCCCACGCTTTGCCGCCAGTTACCCAGCAGCCTCCCCACACTCTCACCTCCCTGGCGCCTGCTCCTGTGAGAATGTGTTTTGCAGGTGACAGTGGGGGTGCAGGTGAGGATTGGGCGCTCTGAAGTCCTGGCCAGCCTCCTCCTGAACTAGCTGGGGGGGGGGGGGGCCTCGCTTCTCCCGAGCCTCTTGCTCTTCCCCTCTTTAAGGTGGAGGTAGTCATAAGACATGTCTCAAGGGTTTGGAGTCCCTGGGGGTGGACGGCTGGATGGTGGCAACAGATAACACTCCTGGCAGCTAACGAAGTAGGAAGTTCAAGTCTACTCCATCCCCTCAGGAGGCAGCAGCCCTCAACTTCTAAAAGCCCCGTGACATTCAGCCTTCCTCTGACACCCAAGGGGTAGTTGACTTGTTGGCAATGGTGGTCTCTTTTTCCATGGGTGTGTATTTTTAATATCAGGGGTTATGGCGTGTCTCAGAGGGAGGCCTGCCTTAAAAAACCAGGGAGCACTGAAAACACAGATTCTGAGCATTGATAGCAGCTTCCTGGGAGTGGATGACCCTGGGGTGGGGGCGGGGGTGCAGGAGTGTGGGAGTCCATAGAACAGAAGCAGAGGGATCTTTTCTCCAGAGTGATTGCCTCCCTTCCCTACCATTTCCAAGCAGCCATTGTGTTCCCAGCAGGAATTCTCCCAGTGGTCTCTTTCTATTCCTCATTTCCGGCATCATCTCCTCAGCATGGAGTGTGGGAGGAGTTGGGGTCAGAGGGTCTCCTTGGAAGCAGTTTCTGTTGGGGGGAGTTTGGGTAGGGGGGTGTCTTCTGGGGTCCCATCGACCTGCATCCCTGGCCATGCCCCCCACCTGCCACAGACTGACCCTGCAATCATCTTCATCAGAAGGAAGCTGGATTCCCTCCCCGCCAACTTCAGAGCAGCCAGCATGAGCCAGCTCGGGGGATGACATGAGCATCCTAGAAAGTCTTGGCCATTTTGTCCAGGCACACCTCTTTGGAGCACACACCCAGAGGGCTGTCTGGGAGGTGGTCCATCCCGGGTTTGAGGGTAGCGAAGACCCCTCTTGGGACCGCTATTCCTGCTGCGTCCCGTGGCCACTTATCCCGAAGGCTACTGAGCACGTGCCATGTGGCTGTCAATGTCCTTGCCCAGGCCAACCGCCCCCTGGATGTGAAAGGCTACGTACGAAAGAGTGAATTCTGATTCACACAGCTTTTCTCTCCGTGGCATCATGAAGTAAAATCAATTGGCATGTTGCTACTGTTCACATCGTGAGGTGCCACCCAGTCAGTTCTGATCCATGGAGACAGTACGTTCCACAGAACAAAACCCACTCCCTGGTGGTCCAACACCACCCTCACCTTCACTGTGTTTGAGCCCATGGGGGCAGCCACTGTGTGCAGCCATCTTTCGAAGGGCCTGCCGCGCTGTCACTAGCCTTCTACTTGGCCCTGCCTGACGTCCTTTCCCAGGGACTGGTCCCTGGAGCCCTGGAGGGCTAGTGGGTTAGGTGTTAGGTTCTCACAGTGAGCGGTTCTAAACCACCGGCCGGCCCGAAGGAGAAAGAGGAGGCTCTGTACTCTCATAAGTGGATACAGCCTGGTCAACACACAGGGACAGTTCTACTCTGTCCTCTAGGATTGTGATAACTCAGAGTTAATTCCAAGGCAGTGAGTGAGGGGTTTGGGTTTCTGTGGCATTTTTTTGGTCTCTCCTGATAATACGTCCAAAGTCAGTGAACTGAAATCTCCACGCTCTCACTTCTAAGGGACATTCAGGTTGAACTTTTCCCAAGACGCTTTTGCTTGCTTCCTGGAAGTCCGTGGTATATTCAATATTCTCCACCAACACCATAGTTCAAAGGCATCCATTCTTCTTTTGCAGCCGATGTGGCCGATGCAATATGTCATTTCATTTCTGGACTGCTGCTTCTATGGACATTGATTTGGGATCTAAGTAAAATGAAATCCTTGACAATTTCAATCTTTTCTCTATTTCTCATGGTTTTCCTTATTGGTCTGGTGGTGGGAGCTTCCCCCGCCCCGCCACCACCCCCCTCACCCCCACTCTGCTTTCTTTGTGCTGAGATGCGATCCTTATAGAAGGGTGTGGTTTTCGATCTTCATGCAGAAATGCTGCAAGCCCTCTTTGCTTCCAGCAAGCAAGGTTGTGTCATCTGCATATCGCAGATGGTTGATGAGTCTCTCTCCAATTCTGATGGTTCATTTGTCTTCTTAGAGTCTGGCTTCTCGTATGACTGGCGCGGCATACAGATTAAAGGTGGTGTGGTGGTTGGGTACCATCCAGTCGGTTCTGGCCCATAGCAACCCAGAGCACAACAGAACCAAACACTGCTGGGTCCCACGCCATCCTCATGATTGTTCCCGTGCTTAAGGCCATTGTTGCACCTACTGTGTCCATCCATCATGCTAGGGTCGTTCCTCTTCTTCATGGCCCCTCGTCTTTGCCAAGATTCATTAAATGCAATGAAAAGACACAACTCCGACACACGTATTTCCTGATTTAAAACCAGGCCCTTATTCTGTTCTTGGTTCCCCGTGAGCAGCATAAAGTGTTCTAGAAACCCCATCCATCGCCAGGTCATTCAGAATTGTTTGAGAGGCACACTGCCAAGTGCTCTTGTGGAATCAATAAGACACAAGTCCACATCTCTCTGGCCATCTCTACTTCCAGCCAAGACTCAGGCAACATTCACAAAGACATCGTATCCCTTGTGCCAGGTCTTCTTCTGAGTCCAGTCTGGGTTTCTGGAAGTCTCCTGCAGATGTGCTTCTGCAACTGATGTAGCAGCAGCATCGGCATAAGTCTACCTGCATGTGATAGAAATGACATGATTCGATCACTTCTTCCTTTTGTTGGGCCACCCTTCTTTGGAATGGGTGTGACTAGAGTGCTCCTCCAGTCAGTGGGCCACAGAGCTATCTTTCAGATCTCAGGGCAGAGGCAAGTGTTTCCTCACCTTGCGGAAACATTTCCGTTAGTATCCAGTCAATCCCTGAAGCCTTATTGTTGGTGTCATTATTGTTTTGCTAGTTCACTCAGCACATCTAGAACTTCCTTCAGCGCCATCACTTCTTGATTATATCCCACCTCTTGAAATGACTGGCTGTCCACCAGCTCTCTCTCTCTCTCTCTCTCTCTCTCTCTCTCTCTCTTGGCATCACTGCCCTGGTGGGAGTAGGAAGCCCAGCCTTGCTCCTGGAGAGCTGCTGCTGGATTTGAACCACCAACCCTGTGGGCTGCAGTCCCACACTCAACCACTATACCACTGGGGCTCAGCCCAAACCAGCTCTTTTGAGTATTATGACTCAGCATATTCTTTCCAGAACCCTGGTGTCATGGCGGCTATGCACTGGGCTGCATTCTAAAAGATTGGCAGTTAGAAACCGCTGAATACTTCTCTGAAGAAAGCCAGGGTTCTCTGTTCCTGTGACGGTCTTGGAAACCCACAAGGCAGTTCTTCTCTGTCCTGTAGGTAGGGCCCTGTGAGTCATCACTGACCTGATGGCAGTGTGGTTTTCTTGTATGGATTTTTTAGGCATTGGGGATGGTATTCCTTCCTTCTTCTTCTGGTGCTGTCTGCATCATTCACTAGTTTGCCCAAGGAATCTCTCAATAGTGTAGCTCAAGGCCTAGATATTTTTCATCTTCAATTCTCTCAGCTTGAGATAAGCTGATACATTCCTTTTGGTTTTCGAATTCCAAATCTTTGCGTGGCTCATCAGAATGCTGTAGTTTGTCTTTTTCCAGCTGTCCTTTGAAATCTTCGGCTCACATCGTTTACGTCATCACCTCTTCCATCACGCTAGCTGCTCCATGTTCGAGAGCAAATTTCAGAGTCTCTCCTGACGCCACTTGGCTCTCTCCTTTCCTTCCTGTCTTTTTAATGACTTCCTGCATTCTCTATTTAACACGTCCTGATGTCAGTCTACCACTTGTCTGGTCTTCGGTCACTAGTGTCCAGCGTGCTGAATCTATTCTTGAGGCATTCTCTAACTCCTGAAGGGATATACTTGAGGTTGTGTTTTCTCTCTCCTGAACTAGTGTGCATGCGAGCAATGGATGGTCTGTCCAGCTTGGCTCCTGGCCTTGTTCTGATGGATCAGAGTGAGCTTCTCCATCATCTCCATGCACAGAAGAAGTTAATTTAATTCTAGGTATTCCATCTGGTGAAGTTCACATTCATGGTCACTGTTTAGGTTGGTGAAAAGGGGGCACATTCCTCCTGTCAACAAGCCTCCTTCCTTTAAAATCGACACCGGGAGTCACCTCCTCCATGAAGTTTCCCCTCGCTGCTTTGCTGAGCGGACGACCATGGGCCATCGTCCACTCAACTCTGTGTCAGAGTCCATGCCCCACAGGACTGAGACGAACCACTCCTCTGAGCTCCAAGATTCTAACTCGTCAAGGGAGCCCTAGTGGCACCGTAGGTGACACGTTGAGCTGCCAAGCCTCAAAAGCAGCAGTTCAAAGCCACCATCTGCTCCAGAGAACAAGGAGAACGAGGAGTCATCACAGTCACTCCCCAAAGCCCGATAGGCCCCCTTTGAGAACCTGCCCCAACAGACCTCTCGATTCTGCTCCACACCATTTCCATGATTATAACCTCAGAACCATGTAATAAGGTCAATACTATTGTTATTCCTATTTTCCATGTGAGGAAACTGAGGCATAAAGTAGAGAGAGAGAGAGAGAGAGAGAGAGAGAAGCGTCTTGTCCAAGTATTAGAGTACAAGCAGTGGACGTAAGATTTACCCCCTCAGAGGCAGGTTCCAAGGTCTTGGTCTCTACCCTATACTCTCCCTATCATAGTTAGTGTGCTGTCCAGAACCCCCGGAAGACCGGTGTGTCTTGATAGCTGAAACCCCAGTTACTATATCTCTGCGGTCTTGTAGAATCCAGTAAAGTCAGTGTGCATCAACATGGCTTGCAAGACGGCCCATTAAATGACTAATTTTTGAGAAGGGGATCAAGCCAGCGTCTGCCCACTTCCTGGCCCTCACCCCTGCTGCTTCTCCCCACCTCCCCTGTTCCTCCAGACTATTTAAAATGCAGTTACTATCCTGTGAACTCTGTCTTCAAGGAATTGATCCCCCAGGTCCCCAGTGCATAAAAATAAAATTCACTTTTATGGTTGTGACACGACTTGCCCTTTCCTTTTATGCGGGGACCCCTCTGTACTTGTGGAGAATAAGTTAACATGCTCACACTTTTATCAGCCTCAAGGTGCTATAGCCTGGAGGGCTCAGTGGAGCCAGGGGACTTCCTGGGTGCCAGGCCTTAGTTGAGGGCTGTGGTGTGGGGGGCCCTGGGGTCTTCATCGGGCAGGCAGGGCCCTTTCTGTGACCCATGATCCTGCCCTCCCGCCCCAAGCTCCTTTGTGAAGCTGCTGCATGCAGACTCCCTCCCATATCTGTGCTCCCCACACTCACAACTTTTCAGCCAGATGCCCCACTGGGGGGGGGGGGCAGCTGGCAGCCCCTGAAAGGAACTCATGAAAGGGCAACCTCAGACCTGATGCAGGTCATAGTGACTGTGTTAGGCCAGATTGGCCAGAGGAACAAATCCTGAGACATTCATGTGTATGTAAAAGAGAGTTTTATATCAAAAAGCAATTGTACATTGAAAAAATATCCCAGCCTACTCCATATCAAGTCCATTAAGTCTGAGGTTAGCCCATATATCTGATACTAGTTGTATTAGTTAAGGTTTATTGTGCCAACCTGGCCAATAAATACATGTGGAGTTAATTGAGGCTTGGCGAGCCTCACCTTTCTGGTTCTCGGGTCTCTTGCTCTCTGATGGTCGGACCAGTGTGCAGCTGCCTTAGCCAGTTCCCTGCTTCAGCTGGCAAGGTTCACTGCCTACGGGACATCCTTAAGGAGAAGCCACATGGACCTACCCTGCTGCAGCCCTGGGTGCTAGAACAGCTGTGGGGAGAGCCCTGCCGGTCCTGAGATGCTGACACACTCATTGATTTCACTTTCTTCCCGCAGTCAGCATCATTGTGTGTGTTTTGTGAGATTGAGGAGGACTTTGTAGATTGGTGTCAGACATAAGGGCTAATGTTGGACTTATGGGCTTGGAAAGCACTTAGTTGGGATGCTTTCTTAATGACTTACCTTTTATATAAAACTCTCTCAGGCAAGGCTACAGATTCAGCTCCACCTGGCATTTCAACTTGAACAGTTTGGTCAATCTGCTCAGGCATGAGTTGTTTTACTGATAGTGGGTTACTACCCTCAGCTTGGAAGGGTGGATCTATGGACTGGGGTGGCTCAGTCATTTCTAGGGGCCAATATCCTCCTCTTCTGGATCATCAGCCCATATGTTTCCATCCCACGTTTCAGGTCCCAACTTTTTCCTATCAATGTCTTTACTTTAGTATCAGACACTGCTCTAGATTTGCAATTCAATTGACATTGTAATTCAGCTGCTGACATGATGAGACTCTGGACTGGGTTCTCAGCAATGTCAGCTCTATTACTAGAGCAAGAAGGCTCTCCTTGGTAGCACAGGAGAGAGATATTAGGTCCGTTATTTGGCACTTGAGACAGGCTTCTGTGGTTCTGAGGCCATCCCTCTCCTTAATCACACTTCCCATGGTAAGGAGGACCGGCCAACTAGCTTCCTGACAAAACTATTGGAAAATATCAAACATACGATCACTCAGAGCTTCTCCTTGTTCTGGGCCTGACTTAAATTGTAGGCCCTCCCTGTCACTTGATAAATAAGTGAGGGGCATGCTGCCTCCCAAATATGAAGAAGCCCACTAAACTTTGTGCCTCCAGTTTAGGTGTGTGAGGGGTAGGGGGTGTCAGATGTCAGATGCAATAGCTTATTGGTCATCAGTTTGGTAGGACTGTCTCAATATGCCCCATACCACTGGATTCCTAGAAATTTTATTTGGGTGGAGGATGCCTGAATCTTCATTGAGTTAATTTCCCAACCTCTTGTACACACATATTGTGCCAATGAATCTAGTGTCCTTTCTACATCCTGCTTAGAGGGTCCAATCAGCATAATGTCATCAATATAATGGACTACTGTGGCCTTTTGTGGAACAGCTAGGCAATCAAGGTCCTTTCGGACTAAATTATGGAACAGGACAGAAGAGTTGATATACCCCTAAGAGAGAGTAGTGACAGTGTATGGTTGACCCTGCCAACTGAAGGCAGACTGCGATTTATTTCTCTAGTCTCCCGAGACTAACACGCTGGTCCATAAATTCCTCTTCAGAATCGTGCAGCACATGAATGACACTGGATGCAGGAAGATCACAGGCCAGTGGGTGAAAAGTCTCTTGGCTCCGTAGACGATGGAAGCATCTCAGTGCTGGCTGCCATGGGCATGGCTCCCAGTGCCTTGTCAAGAAGAATGTGAAGCAGAGATGTGAAGCAGGATTGTGGTCTGCCTCCCAGGAGAAAAAGAGAGTAATTTCCCAGAATCTTCATGATTAGGCCGCCAAGAGCCATCATCAGACTGTGACCTGATTGACAGGCTAAACTCCATCCCTTCTTTCATTTTTCAAGCTGACATGAAATTGTGTAATGACCACAGTGGTTATAGTGTGATGAGCCCCATCGAAGGCAGCAAGTTTAGGTGGTCCTTGGGCAATGGAGCGAGGATCCTTCATGACCCAGCCCCACCAGTCACAGGGGGTTCCACAAGTGACTTTGGAAAGTTATATCTGCAAACATATGGGCTCTGGGGACAGGCAATTCTGGTCTCAACCCCCTGTTGTATAGTCTTGGGCCGGCTGCTAAACTCTCTGCATTTCCATTATTCACCTCTGAATGTGGATCATTTGGGTCCACTCCCAGAAGGAGCATGTGAGATGGTTCTCTCTGGCTCCAGGTTCTGCCCAGTCCTGCCTGAGACCCTTGGTGAGTGCAGGCTGCTTGAGCAGCTGGAGAAGCTTCCACAATCGCTCCACAGTCTCCTTCCCATCTGACTTGATGCTCACACCTGTCACCTGAGAAGCAAAGGCCCCCAGACAGGGCCTATGTTTTATTCCAGGAGGGCAGGGGACAGACATGCTTGGTCTGAGGGGGAGCCAAGTTCATTCCCTGTGGCCCAGAGGATGCAGCCACTCCACAGAAATAAGCCCCAGTAATACAGTAAGGGGCCTCCGTGGCACAGTGGCCTCAGTGACACAGGTTCTCAACCTTCCAAATGCTGTGACCCTTTAATACAATTCCACATGTTGTGCTGAAACACCTCCCCCCCACACACACACACCATAAAATGATTTTCATTGTTAAGGTCATTTGGCTACCATTATGAATTGGACGACCTCTGTGAAAGAAACGTTCAACCCCCAAAGGGATTATGATCCACAGGTTGTAAACCACTGGCATAGTGGATTACACATTGGATTGCTAACTACAAGGTCAGCACTTTGAAGGTATTGTCCAGTCCCTTGGAGAATAATGAGGCTCTCTGTTCCCATAAAGCTTTCCAGTCTCAGAAACCCAAAGGGGCAGTTCTACTCCCACCTGGCAGCTGCTGAGTTTAAACCATCTTGGATTTTTCCTTGAGAAGCCACACACTTAGTCACTCAACCACCATGTCTTCCTGAGTTGTCAGATTTAGCCGATAAAAACCCAGGATGCAACAGATATGTTGGTTTCTCGAGTCTCGTGTTGGCGGATGAGAGGAAGATCCTCCAGGGGATGTATTGACACAGTGGCTACAGCAGTGGCCTCCAACAGGACAACATGAAGCAGGGCTGGGTGACGTTCCGTCCCGATGTCCACCGGGTCGCTGCGAGTCAGAACTGGACTCTCTGGCCCCTCACAACAACGGCAACATCAGGAAATATGCTACTGCTTGAAGAAACAGTCTCCCATGGAAAACGTTGTTAGATAAACCAGGTGGGTCCCAACCTAAGCTGGTCAGAGTGGTGAGTTATGAAACACAGGGCAGAGAAAAGGAGAATCACACCAGAGAAGAGACGCCATGAAGCATCCACACAAAGCAACGGAGGCTCAAGGAGCCCCCAGAAAGCAGAAGAGATACTGAATTCCTATCTTTTAAAGAAACTTACTTAGGGCTAGTTTTCTTTTGGCCGCCTCATACAGAGCAGCAGGATTGAATTAGACAGTGTCTAGATGTCTCTATGCATATTACTTTATCCCAGACACTCCTGGGGCATACCCAGTGAGGTACTTACATAATCAGTTGTCAGTTTGAGACACAGAAGTGAAGGGGTGGAGCTTAACCCATCAATCAGGTCGCAGCTTGATGACCTCATTTGGAGGCACGATGGAGATAAAGAGCTCACTGAGGCAGGACACAAGCTCACTCCCTGTGAGACATTACCGACAAGACTGATGGAGCTATGGGAATGCAGCCAGAACCCTGGAGTTGGCTGAGTCATGTGGAGACCCACGCCAGCACTGAGAAGCTTTCACTGCTGCCCCTGGAGTCACAAGACTTTCCACCCACTGGCCTGTGATCTTCCTGCAATCAGCATCATTACATGGCTACGTGAGTCTAAAGAAGAATCCGTGGACTGGTACGCACACATGGAGTAATGTTGGCTGTGACTGTCACTAATCTGGTGTCAATTTCAGGGTTGGGAGTATAGGGGTGGAGTCTTACCTGTCAATCTGGAAATAGTCAATGAGACCTGTGTGTGGGCATGGCTTTCTCCTAAGAATTCTGGGAAATCTGGACAGATTTCCCCCCTTGGAGGTGAGAGACTCACGACTCAGTCCCTTGGATATGCTCTACTGAGAAGACACAAGGCTGACTCCCTGTGAGACATCCCAGAGGAGAAGCCACATGAGTTGACCCTAATATAACCAGAGTTCTGAAGCTGGAAAAGCCACATAGAGACTCCTGCCAGTGCTGAGATGCTTGAGAAGCCACAGAGAGGCCCCTGCCAGCGCTGAGATGCTTCTACCACCACTGGAGACACAAGACTCCGCACCCATTGGCCTGAGATTGTCCTGGCATCATTGCATGTGCTTCGTGAATCTGAAGAGGACTTTATACATTGATATTGGCCATAAGGGCGAACATCAGACTTATGACCTTGGACTGAACTGGACTGGGATGTTTTCTGAATGTTCAATTGCTCTTGTATGTAAACCTCTCCCTTATATGCACATACGTGTTTATAAATTTTGTTTCTCTAGTCTACCTGGACTGACACATTGGCCTTAACGACTTGATCTGGACTGGGCTGGGATGTTTTTTTATGTACAATTGCTCTTTGATATAACACTCTCCCTTATACGCATATGATTGTCTCTATGAATTTGTTTCTCTGGTCTTTTCGGACTAACAAACACAGATTCTTCCCATTGTTCATCTCAGCAGCCCATTTATTTAGGAGTCCTGGGGTTGATCTGCCCATCCCGGCCCTGCTCTTCAGGCTCATGATTCCAAAGGGTGATAGAGGACTTGGGGGTCTGCCCTTAACTAATACCACCACCACCACCCCATGACCAGGCCAAGTCTTGGCAGGAAGATGAGATGCAGGGCAGGCTCCAGGGAACAGGGGTAGGGTAGTCCAGTTTAGCCCTCTTCACCCCTCCCCTCCTTTCCCAGTGAGGATAAAACATCCCCCCTTTCAAGCCTAGCAAACCCTCTGTGCCTCTGCTCATGCACATTCCCACTCTGAGACCCAGCTCTGCACCCCAGCAACACGCCCCCCCCCGCCCTGCACAGGGACCCAGATCACCTGTGACCAGTTAGTTGCTGGGTGCTTGACAATCAGTGGATCGAAACAGGTCGCAAGGGCCCATTGCAAAGCAACCGAGTATCTAGGGCTGCTGGCTTAGCGGGAGGGAGGGAGGAGGGAGGGAGGAGCCCAGGTGGCTCAGTAGGTTAAGTGTTGGGCTTCCAACCAGGGGGTCAGCAGTTCGAACTCACCAGACAAGGGAAAAAAGATGAGGCTGGCAGCTCCTCTAAAGATCGCTTGCCTGGGAAACCATTCTCATCTGCCCCATGGGTCACTGTCAGGCAGTCAGGCGGGCGGGGTCCGAGGGCCGTGGGTTTGGGTTTAGGAAACAGGAAGCAGGATGGAGGCCAGCTGATCTCAGTCAGGCAAGAGATCTGGTTGCTATGCAACCCGAGGCTGCTTCCCCCTTTCCATCAGCCAGGCTGAGAGCAGTTAGGAGACAGTGGAGAGCCTTGCTTTGAAGCCCCCAAGTCTCTCCATTCCACACCTCTCAGAGGGGAGCTCATGGGGGCAGCTGGCAGTTCAGGTGTTTCTATATCTGGGCCCTTCCCGAGAATGAACCCTCCACCCCCTCCTTACTCCTTCCCATCCTCCCCCCACACCTCCCCAAAAAATGTTCCTGAAGATGGGAGCAGCTATACCCGAGATAATTACCTAATTAAGGGAAAATTGCTTAAATTTCTGCAGCCGCCGCAGTCCTAGTATATAAAAGTATATTTGAAATGCAGCTCCCTTAGAGAGGAGTGTCTGCCCACTCACCCCCCCCCCAGTGCCCCCTCCAAGGAGGGAAGGGAGGCCCAGACCTGTCAGCCCTAGCCAGCAGCGGCTGGGTGCCCTGTGCACACCCTGGCCACCACACACAGCCCAGTCATGAACTGGGCCATCTCAACTGGGCTCTGCTGGACCCAGGGAACTTGTAGCACACTCATCTGTAAGGGCTGGGTCCTGAGTATTGCCAGCTATTGCCCTTAATCCACTGACTCTGCCGTTGGGGCTTGGACACTGCTAGAGATAATACCAACACACACACACACACACACACACACACACCTGTGTCCCAGGAAAGTCCAACAGAGACAGGCAGCTGCTGGATCCCATGCACAGGCCAGCGTTTACAGGCTCCCAGCAATGGCTACCAATGGGGACAGCTAGTTCTGAAGGTTCTTGGGTGTGCAGTGGCCTGAATCCCTAGGCATGGCCCAGCCCCGCTCAGGCTGAGATGGCTGCAAGAAAGGACTCTGGCTTCAGGAGCAACTATGAGCCGTGGATGCAAACGGTTCTGGGCTTGAATCCTTACCATGTGATCTTGGACCTGGTCACTGATGTCTGTGTGTCCACTTTCTTCATGTCCCTTCCAGACTCACGGCAGCCACAGTGAATGTGGCTCCTGCTCCTCACTCACAGTGACCCCCAACACGATGGAACAAAACACATTCTGGTCCTGCGCCTTGCCCACAATTGGCTGTGGGTAGGACGGCTATGATTCTGACAGTTGTCATTGGCTGAGTTCTACAACAGGACCTCCAGGCCTTTCTTCCTAGCCTGCCAAAGTCTGGGAGCTCCGGTGAACCTGGTGAGCATCACAGACACATGCAAGCCTCCAGTGATGGATGCATGACAGACGGAAGGATGCATGGCTGAGGCCGCAGTGCGTTGGTCAGAATGCAGCTCAACAGGGAAGGTGAGAATTCGCCCATGGACCCATTAGCATTTCTGACTCATGGCAACACCCGGGGCTGCCAGGGTGCAGTTTTGCTCCATGGGGTCGTCCTGGCTGTCATACCTATGGAAGGAGATCTCCATACCTACCTTCCGCGGTGCAGTGCCGCGGGCTGGGATCAAACCACCAGCCCTTGGCGAGAAACCTGCCCTGGGGACATGATGTTCCCTTGTGCTGTCTAGCAAGTGTCCACTGCGAGAGGACTCGAGGCCGGGGACACTTTGGTTCTGGCATTTGGTTCCCAGAGGCAAGTCCTGGTGGGACGATTTCAGGAGCCCTGACCCCCCATCGTCCCAAACTAAGCTACAATTTTCTCTTAGCATTGTGCTTGTGGGTGCACACTGGATTCTTGCAGAAGACCGGAGAAATAGGAGACTCTGGAGGGTGGGCTTTGCAGGGTCAGCAGGGAGCCTTGGGGAGCTGACCTACCCGCCAAGCCTAGTCTTGACCCTCCCCATGCTGATATGAGTGCCCCTGCCCTGTGCTCTCTCCAGCTCCCAGGCCTTCCATGGGCCTTGTCCTGGCAGAAAACAGCCACAGGGGGCTCTGCAGAGACAGCTGTGGGGTTCTTCTCCCAACACCCCACCTTGGCCCCCATTCATGCTGTCTCCCCTTCTCCTAGGTTACCTCACAGCCCTGCTCTACCCCAAAGTGCCAGAGCCCAACCGCCACCTCCCCAGTCCTAGAAGGAGTGGAGCGGTCAGTGAGGGAACTGAGAGGAGGCGTCCATTGGCACAGAAGAGCTGCTGTGTGCCCACATAGGGACCGGGCTGCCAAGTGCGTAGGCAGGGTGTGGGGACTACCAGGGAGACCAGGAGAAGGAGAGGGGGCGGAACAGAGCTAGGAGTCCAGGAAGCTTGAAAGAAGAATGAGTCAGACCCAGGGGCCTGCAGAGACCAGTTGGTGGGGTCCGGATGTGCTCAGGGGACTAGGCCTTGCAGCTGGGCCCGGAGAGGTCACGGTGGGCCCTCTGTATAGGCTGGGAGCACTGTACTGGTCCGGAACGATAGCCCTGGGCCTGGGGTGTTGGCCCCAGCATGGAGGAGCACGTCAACCCTGTGTTTATAGGGATCATTTATGGGCCTCAGAATCCACCTGAGATAGACCAAGGGGCACTCATCACAGACCCAGCCATGGAGAGATGCTCTCCCACCTTCCTTTAGAGCGCAGGAAAGTGTTCCCTGAGGTTTACTGACCACAGAGCGGGTCCGATTTGGCCAGGACAGGGCGGAGGGTAGAGGCAGGGGAGAACTCCGACCCAGGGACAGCTGTGAGGACAGGCAGCAGCAGCTAAGGGTTACCCCATACAAAGCAAAACAAAACAAACTCACTTCCCCTGAGTGGTTTCCCATCCTTAGGGCCCCTCCCTGTAAGGCAGGGAAGAACTGCCCTTGTGCGATTCTGAGACCACAGCTCTTCATGAGAGTAGAAAGTCTCCTTTCGGCTGGAGGTTTTGAACCCCTGACCGTGTGGCTAGAGGTCCAACTGTGAAACCCACCACTCCACCAAGACTCCTAAGGTGACCAGACGTCCCGCTTTTCAACAACGCAACCACATCCCGCAGCATTTTAAAATTCAAATAAATATATTAGAATACTATTTTTGTGTTCTATGAAAATGTCTGTTATTCCATATAGACCAAATTTTTAATCAAGGAACGCCCCCCCTCTCCCCAGTCAATGGTGTCCTGCTTAAAATCTGGTCACTTTATAAAGCAAACAGCCACGGACACACCAAAGGTCCCAAAGAGCCCTGCTCCACCGGGCTTTCAAAGGCTGGATTCTCCAAAGTAGATCGCCAGCCCTTTCTTCCAAGACACTTCTGGATGTGCTCCCCTCCAGGCACCCCCCACCCCTATTCCTAGTGGGCTGGCAGCTGTGAGCAGTAGTTCTCACTATGAAGAGATGGGGGGCTGTCTCTTTGAGGCTGGCTTGACTTCAGTGCCAAGGTCACCTTCTTCTGAGGTGAGCCAGGGTCACCTTCTCCTGGGGTCAGCTTGCACACCTGCTGTCCCTCCAGGCCCCAGCCTGCTCTCTGGCTGCTGTCAAAGCCCTTGGCAGCGATGGCCTGCATCTCTGCCGGCTTCCTAGGCAGTCCTGAGAACGGCTGCCTCCCCAGGCAGCCAGGCCAGTGGACAGGCCTGGAGTCCCCAGGGCTGCCCTTTGGATGTCCCCTGGCCCTGGAAACGGCAGCCGGTGTTTTGAGGGGGCTGGTGCCTCCAAGTCCACAATGAATCAGACGCTCTCCCACCTGAGCTATTTCTGGGGCTGCTTGATTCACAGCCCATGCATCTCCTGACCTTCAAATCCAGGCCCGTCTGTAGCCAAGACACCTCCCAGAGCTGAGGCCTCCCTCACTCACTCGCCTGCCAGCTGGAGGAATCAAATAATGAGGGCCCTGGCACAGGACCATCCCCTCAGCCAGCTAAGCTACAACTCTGACCCCTTCCAGCAAAGCCACCACCCCACCTGACCCATCAGCTCAGTCTCCTCCGATGCAAGCCCTGCCCGGAACCCCGCTTCTGGGGTCTTGCTATGCACTTGCTGCCCTCTGTCAGCTGCCTGTGCCCATTTCGTCCACTCGGTCCATGTTCCCTTCCTGGCCTGCAGTGTGCCTGCCCACTCCCTGAGCTGCCCCTGGAGCCCAGCCCGGCCCACCTCATCTTCCTGGGCTTCCCTGCTCAGTCTCCCCAAATCCAACTCACTGCTGCCCACTGAGAAGATTCCAATCTTGGCAGCACAGGCTAGAGCTATCCCTGTGAGTGAGACAGGGACTCTTGACAGGGGTAGAAAGCCTTCTCTTTCCCCCAAAGAGAGGCTGTCGGCTTTGAACTGCTGACCTCACACTTAGCAGTCCAAAGTGTTGTGACCACGTAGGTTTATTGTGCCCATCTGGCCAATAGAAACACGTGTGTTTAAGAGGACGACAGTTTGATGGGAGGGCAAAGAGATAAATGGCTCAGCAAGCCCCACCTGTCGCTCTCTGGCTCTCTGATGATCGGACCAGCATGCAGCTGCTAGTTCTCTGCCTCAACTTGTGAGCTACACTACCCGTGGCACAGACAAATAAATATCGACATACTTATGTTCAGCACTGTTCGCAACAACCCATGGATCCTATTGCTAGGGCTTGAGGTTCCTTGGAGACGTATTTCCCCACACGGCTGGCGTACACATCTACTGTTGCTGGAGCCACAAGACTGACTTCCCACCCACTGCCCTGTGAGCTTCCTGCATTTGGCGTCATTACATGTGTTTTGTGAGTCAGAAGAGGACTTTATAGATTTGGTATCAGATTTAAGGGCTCATAGATGGGACTTCTGGACTTGATCTGGACTGGGCTGGGATGTTTTCTCGAGATGCAACTACTCTTGTCTATAAAGTGCTTTCCTATACACCTATAGGTGTCTATGACATTGTTTCTCTCGTCTACCCAGACCAACACATCCATAACCACGACGCTGTGTCAACAGCACCTGTGAACAGGGCAGGTCTCTCCGTGGGGTCCCAGGGCCAGCAGCAGCTGGTTAAACAGGCACGGAAATCTGGAGCTCTGGCGGTGGGCCCATACTGCTCTCCGGGTCATTCTGATGTCCTACTATGGAATCACTGCTTCCAGAACATTCCAGAGGGCCCTCTGAAGAATGGAAGAGCTGCTCACCCACATCTGAAAACACAGCCATCGAGAACCCTCTGGAGAATAACATGGACAATGGGGCAGTCAGATGATGCTTTGTCAAGGTGACATTCCAAGCTTGGGGGGAGTCAAACCTACCAATGGTGTCACAGCCTGAAGCTGTCTCCTTGGGGGTGTGGCCTTCTTTTAAGGAGGACCCAAGAACAGCTTCCAATCTGCTACTGATCCTGAGAGCTCCCGGAGCTCTGCCATATTCACACCGACCAAGGATTCACAAGACTCTGCATGCACCGGCCTGTGATCTTCCTGCACTCTGTATCATTGCACATGGCTGTGTGTGTGTCTGAAGAGGAACCTATTGAATAATATCAAACTTATGGACTTGACTTGGACTGAGCTGGGGCCCTTTCTAACATGCAATTACTTCATGATATAAAACTCTTTCTTATGCATAAAGGAAAGTCACTGGATTTATTTCTCTCACCAACCCAGTCTTGCACAGACAAATAAATATCGACATACTTATGTTCAGCACTGTTCGCAATAGCAAGAAGATGGAAAGACATTAAATGCCCATCAGTCAAAGAACGGGTGAAGGAACATAGGTACTGACATACAATGGAATAGTCTCCATCCTAAAGAATAATGACAAAATCCCACAAGGCACCTCACGGCATAGATGGGACTTGGAGAACATTATGCTGAGGGAAATTAGCCAATCAAAAAAGGATAAGTCTTATATATGAGACCACTGCTAAAAAAGAAAATTAAAGACTCTCACACTAAAGGGAAGAGATTTTGGAGTTAGTCAAGGGGTTGGGGGAAGAAGCAGGGTACAAGGAAGAGAAATCTCTGGTGAGACAACAGCAGGCAGGTACTAACTTAGGAGACCTGGGGACTCGGAAGAGAACATCATGAGACCATTCTCCTTGCTTCTGAAGTTCCCCACGAGTGGGCAGGCCAGTGCATCCCCAGGTTATTATAATATGTTACAGCTAGTGTGAGGAGGCAACGGAGAGAGCATTTGAACCTGACTTTCCGCAATCCCCAACCACCCCCACTTGATTCCTACACTGAGAGGTGCTAGAGGACCAAGTAGAACTGCCCCTGTGGGATTTCCGAGGCTGTGAATATTTAGAGAAGCGCCAGCCTCATCTTCCTCCCGTGGAGTGGCTGGTGAGTTTGAACCACTGACCTTGTAGTTTGTCACCTAATGCCTAACTCTCCACATGAGGGGGTTGTGGAGTGATGAAGAGGGTGGAACCCAAGGCAGAGGGAAGCATCAAGGGAACAAGCTGCAGAGGGACCGAAATGTGAACCCCTCTACCTAATTTACAATCAAAAACACCCTTTGGTTCTGCCCATAGCTGGACCCTGACCCATACAGGGACACCAGGCTCCACAGCACCTCTCTTTAGATACACTCCCTCTCCTGACCACCTGAGCAATCCTACCTGTCTCATTCCCCTGTGTTGTCATCACAGAGGTACCCCCAAGGGGTTCGTATCAAACAAGTATCTCTTTTCTCACCATCTCAGGTGGTTAATTGCTGGCATCCAGGGCACCAGCTCTGGGGGGAGGGGGAGCACAGTGTCACCGTTAGGTCCCTTTTAGTCCGAACGGACAGAGGGCAGCCTTGCATACCTCCTGCAACCACCATCCCTCGATCTGACCCAAGGCTGCAGGTGAGGGCCTGGGTGGTGTGGAGAGAGGAGTCCTGAGGTTCGAACCCACCGGCCATTCTGAGGGAGAAGGAGGCAGCTGTCAGTTCCTGTAAGATGTACTGTCTCAGAAACCCTAGGTAGTGTAGCTACGAGAGCACACCCCAAATGTGTATGTATTTGCTTGTGTATATGTATGTGTGTGTATATATTTGTTTATGTGTATGTCTACATTTGTGTATAGACAAACATGCACATGTACACATCACACATTTATTCAGACATACACAAACTGTGTATGTTCATGTATAAACTGAGTTTTTCAGCATATTTTTATGCAGTTTGTGTCTGTGTGTGTGTGTGTGTGTGTGTGTGGTGAAATCAAGTGCCTTGACTGATATTTGGGTCAGTTTATACTAGCGCATACACGGTATATACACAGATATGCATATATATGTGTGTTTGTACCTGTGTGTTGATATATCCCTATTTATGGGTATCTGTTTATAGATATTTCTTTATAGACATATACCCCACACATGTATAGATATGTATGTGTTTTTATCTATACATATATTAATATCTTCGGCTGTGTTGGTTCTTCCACTAGATTTACCTTTCTAATAAGGTCTGCTTACACCAATATTAAAGTGAGTTTGCATTCCCCGGACACCCGGCAACAGCTGCAACAGCAAGGGGGTCTGTACTCCAGCCGATGCTGATGTAAGCTGGGGGACTGGAAACATTGGAAATTTAGCCTCGGACTCCACCTGCAGCCTGAGCCACCCCCAAGTGGGTGAGGAAGGGCTGGAGCCATGATGTTCAGCAAGGCCTAAGTGATCTAATGAACATATCGAAGATACTCTGTATCCATCAGCGAACACGCTCCTGGCCACATTTTCCCAAGGCCGGCCCAGCATGCAGGAGAGACCCCTGCTAGATACTCAGGCCCAGGTTCAGAAGCAGCGACTGCTCTTTAAAAACAACTACTGGAGCCCTGAAGGCCTGGTAAGAAACATAATGAACTGCAAACCAGAGTCAGGGGTTCAAACCCACCAGCCATGCTGAGGAAGACGATCGAGGCTTTCTTCTCCTGTAAAGATGGACAGGCTTGGAGACCCACTGGGGGAATTCTACCTTTTCCTTGAGGGTCACTGTGTTAGTGTGGGTAGACTAGAGAAACAAATTCATGGAGACACATATGTGTATAAGAAAGAGTTTTATATACAAGAGCAATTGAACATTGAGAAAAACACCCCAACCCAGTCCGGTCCAAGGTTATAACCCTTAGCCCTTATTAGCCCTTAGGTCCAATACCAATCTATAAAGTCCTCTTCAGACTCTGGAAACACATGCAATGATGCCAAATGCAGAACGACCACAAGCCAGTGGGTAGAACGTCTTTGGATCCAGTGGTGTTGTCAGCATCTCAGCGCTGGTAGGACTTTACACGTGGTTTCTCTAGGTCCGGGTATCTGGCCGCATCAGGGTAGATTCACGTGGCTTCTCCCCAGGGATGCCTCGCAGGGAGCTAGCCTGGTCAGTCGAGTGTCTCCCAGGGAGTGAGAATGTGTCTCCTGCTTCCAAGAAGGAAGTACCAGATCTCCCAGAATCCTCAGAGGAGAAGGCCACGCCCACACAGAGGTCTCATTGGCTATCTCCAGATTGACAGGTTGGACTCTGCCCCTACACTCTTCATCCTCAAATTGACACCCGAGAAGGTGACTGCCACAGTCACAGTGCATTGGAGTGGACTCAATCTTTGAGAGAGAACTGGCTGTTTGGCCTGGGAAGGAATTGGACAGAACCCAAGAGCCAAAACGCCAGGAGCAGAAAGGCCAGGTGGCAGGTGGTGTCATCTGAAGAGTCCGACCAGTCCTCTGCAGTGTCTCCTTTATAGATATCCAAGAAGCCACAAGCCCAAGGAGTGAGTATGGTTTTGGGCTCTTTTGTGTTTGGGGGTCTTAGTTTTCAAAACGTTCTGCTGTGGTAATGCATGTATAACAAACATAGCGTGATTTAAACCACAGCCAAGTGTCCAATTCAGCGCATGCCCTCACACCCACCCGCTCGGGTAACCTTCTTCACAATCAATTGCCAAAACATGTTTCTGTTTAAGGTTTGCCAACGGTCTGTTTTCCCGAGTTTTGATATTAAAACTAAACATACCATTTCCCACCCTCATTATTTCATAAAGGAAATGATCTTTTAATACGGTATAATGCTAATCGCATAAAGATAATTATGCTTTAAATTGAAAAATGCTGAGAGCTTTGCGAGGAAAAAAAACTCCACACTTCTCCCAGCCATCCCACCCACCCACACTGCCATTGGGGCTTTCCTGCTGTGGTTCGGTGTCCCTGACCCATGGCCAAGTGAGAAAACGCCGCCTGTTCCTGGGCTGTCCTCACTGTGATGCTTCTGTCTGAGCCTATAATTGCAGCCACAGTGTCTGTCTGTCTTGTCCAGGCTTTCCTGTTTTCACTGCCCCTTGACCAAGCACAAGGTCCTTCCCAGGGACTGGTCTCTCCTGACATCATGTCCAAGGTGGTGGTTACATCATCTACTGTGAATTGGGCCTGGTTAAGAGTGGAGGGGGGGAGGCTAGTCTGCCAACCAGGTCGCAGCTTGATGACTTGCTGGGGAGGTGCTAAGGAGATAGACAGCTCACTGGAGGCGAGACACAGGCTCACTCCCTGCGAGGCATTCCTGTTGACAAGACACGTGGAGCTACACGGATGGGGCCAGAGCCCTGGAGGTGGCGGAGCCACGTGGAGATTCCTACCAGTGAGGAGATGCTTATAACACCACTGGATCCACAAGACTTTCTACCCACTGGCCTGTGATTTTCCTTCGTTCAGCGTCGTTGCGTGTGTTGTATGAGTCTGGAGAGGAATTTACAGACTGGTACTACACATGTAGGCTAATATCGGACTTAAGGACTTCATCTGGACTGAACTGGGATGTTTCAATTACTCTTTATAGAAAACCCTTTTCTATGCACATCTGGGTGACTATGAACTTGTTTCTCTAGTCTACCCAGACTGATACATCCAAAGGCTGTTAGAATCTGGTCACGGACTCCAGGGTAGGGAACTCCCGCCGCCATGGTCTTAGACCACAAGCGGCATTTAATATGGTGAATTAACTATCGTCAGAAGGATGTTGGCTCTTCAGCCTGACAAGGAGTTGGGAGGGATCCAAGAGCAAAAAGCTGGGAGCAGAAGGGCAAGGCCAGGCCAGGTGGCAGGCCGTGGCAGGCGGCAGGGGCGACAGATGCAGAGGCCACCCCAGCAGAAGGCAAGCGGGTCAGTTCTCATAGCTTTTCCTTTGTAGATATCCAATAGACCACAGCCCCCAGGAGACAGTGTCGGGGAGGGCTGACTGCCAAACCAGGAAGAATCCCAGCCAGGCCAAGGGGACACAAAACACGCCCGTCACCCTCATACCGGGGCCGGTGTCACCTCGTCCCTACCGTGGGTCTCCCTCCTCTATCAAACTGTGCCAGCTAAACCCCCTTAGTAATGTTTGTCATCAAATGCCATCATGGAATTACATGTCATCATCATAGCTGCAAATTGCTTAACTGTAACACTTCTTAGATTATATATAAACGCTGGGGACAAAATTGCTGCGTAAAATCTTTCTACCTTGAATCTCAGCCTATTAGTTGCAACATTATTAGTCGCCGCGCTAAAGCCTTTTCATATTTTTCTCCTCCTTGTCCTTTAATTGCTACTTTATTCTCGGGGAGGGGGGGGGAAGTTATCGGTATAGGTTCAGAAATATGAATCACAACACTGTAACTAAAACAGTAGAAAATTTCACAAAATCAGCTGCTACAAAAACATCAGGCAGTCACGGCGGATGAGTTGGAATAAAACGTGTGTGTAAAACTGATGATCTGCTTTGGAAACCTCCACCTCACCCGCCATACACAGCGCCGGCGGGGGACAAACACAGCCTGGCCCCCAGCGAAGCTCCGAGAGTGCTGATGCTGATGAAGCCACTGAGATGCCAAGCACCTTTGTCACCGGGTAATACTGACAGCTCCGGCCTGAGCAGCTTAGATGATTTTTTAAAAAAATACATTAGCAGAGTTTTCATTTAGTTTTAGGTAGACGGAGCCATCGCCAAGCAACCACAACAAAAGGCTTCATGGTGGGATGGTGTTATAAAAATAATTGTCGGCATAGAAAATTGGCAAATGGTTATTTTAGTGTTTTCCCCGCGCACTCTGGATGGGGTCACTTACTGCTGTCCACACTCCTGACGTCCCCCTAGTGTCGCCACGGGGTGCTGGGCCTCCCTCCCAGCTTCATCACCTGCCCTCCGCATCCACCCACCTCTGAGATGGTAAAGTGGGAACCAGCCCAGCCAGTCCCTGACCTCTGCTCACTCAGGTTGCCTAGCAACCATTGACAGACGGCAGACCGGGCCAATCACCTGCGGCAGCTATCAGCCACCTGCTTCCAGAGGCTGAAGGAAGAAGCCCAGAAGGCAAGTGTCACCCACCCCCATCTCTGGCCACCCTGCCCACATCTCTAGGTCCCCCAGAGAGGCCAACCCTGGCCAGCACTTCTCACCTCCCTCACTCTGCGGCTTTAATCGGTGACATTTAACATAAATAGTTTTCTCTTCCCAACTGACCTTTAATAGCTTTTATCATCAGCTGTGGGTCCTGGCAGGCAGACAGCACTACAGTCGGCTGCCTGGCTTATTGAGCAGGATGTGCGGGGAGGCTCCGGGGTTTGATCCTGGGAATCCGGGGGGCCCTGGTGCTGTCTGGCTTGGAGCCTGGGCCACTCTCCCCCAGAAACATACTCTGGGCTTCAGTGAGAACTAGTGGGGAGTCTCCGAATTAAAATAGTAGTTATTATGGTAATGAGGCCCTCTCTCCCCATGAAGGATGCAGGTCACGCTGATGTTCCCCAATGGCCACCTTTACACCCCAAATCCTGGCCACCCAGTGTACCCAGCAGCAACAGAGGAGAGGGCTCTGGAAATTGGGGTGCACGGTCCACGTCTTCCTCTGTACCCTCTCTCTCTGCAGGCGCGTGCACACACACGCACACAGGCACACACACATACCCTCACAAGGCCAGGGAGGTGGTGGAGCCCCAAGACACCCCTTGAAACCCCAAGTCCTGTGATCAGATCCCAGACTGAGATGTGTGGGTGCCTCTCCCCACCCACAGATGGATCCAGGCTCCTCTCAGAAAAGACCCCAGGGCCTCCTCTGTGGATGCTTGGTTCCAGGAAGGCTCCTATGACCACAGAAGGGGAAGCGGAGGGGAAGGGAGGAATTTGTCACATGGCTCCTGAAAGCTCAAAGCCCTCTCTGGGTCTGGGTGATGGGGGTCTGGCAGGCCTGGTGAGGCCCTTGCCCCCTCCCCCATGGGCACCCCAGATCCTCTCACTGGACCAGATGCTCGTAGAGGGGTGTCCTCAGCACTTACTTTACGCCAGGGGTTCTCGACCTTTCTTGTACGGTGACCTTTCGTGCAGTTCCTCATGTAGTGGTGACCCCCCAACAATAACATTATGTTCATGGCTACTTCTTCACTGTCATTTTGCTACTGTTATGCATCGCGCGACCCCTGTGAAAGGGACGTTCGACCTCCAAAGGGGTCCTGACCCACAGGCTGAGAACCGCTGCTTTACACCCAACCTGCCCAACTTCTGGCTCAGCGTTAGAATCCTCGGCCTTCCTGTTGGGGGACCAGCACTTCCCAGTTAATGGGAAGCCATCACTCCGTTCTCAGGAAAGGCGTGTGTGTGGCCAGGCTTTTAAACAGGTGTTAGCCGGGCTTCCAGACCATGGCAGACGAGGAAGAAAGTTCCCCAAGCCCAATGGCTCACAGAAGTTCAATCAACAAGCTATCCCGGGGATGAGGCAGACCGGGGCAGTGTTGGCCTCCAGTGGGACTGGGGTCACCGTGCTGATGGCCACTGAGATAAGAAGAAAGCCCGCATGGGCTCTGCCATCCACAGCCTGGACACCTAAGCCTGGTCCCTGCCCTTCCTGGTCCCTGCAGTGTGAGCTCAGGCTAGTCACAGAGCAGAGTCACCACCCCACTGCCCCGCCCCTGCCCGGTTTCCTCTCCAGGCTGTCCGTCCCCAGTGGCCCACTCCTGCAGGGAAGCCCGCATGCAGGGTTTGAGAGAGGCCAGTGCTCCCCAGCTGTTGTGAGGGGCCCTTGAGGGTGCCCCTAGCACACGGCATCCCCGTGCACATCAGATCCTCCCCCTGCCACGTTCTGTGCCATCCCCACGGCCATCCCAGACTGTTAGGGTCTGCTGTTTGCAACAGCTGGTGGTCAGACGTAGACTGCCAGGCCTTTCCTCCGAGTCTGACGCCGTCTAAACGCTCTCTCTGAGAACCGCTCAGCTTCCCAGCAGCTCACGCTGCATGTGACCCCCCAGGAGAGGCCCACGCCAGCAATCTAATCGTCTCCTGCATGGAAGGGGGACATTTCACGTGACTCACCATGTCCTCAAGTGACCGAGAGATCATGGATCATGATTCTCACTGTTATTTCAGGGTCGCCCATCCAGTCCCAGCCCGCCCCACCCCAGCCCAGTCTGTGGTGAAGGAGCCTTGGTGGGGCAGTGGTTACATGGCGGGCTGGCAGTTCAAACCCCACTAGCTGCTCCTCGGGACACAGCTGAGGCTTGCGACTCCGGTAACGAGTTAGTTTCAGAAACGCACCAGGGCAGTTCTACCCTGTCTGATAGGGCTGCCAGGAGCTGGGATCGAGTCCACGCCAGCAGGGTTCTCAGAGGAGGTGGGGAGGGAGGTTCCCCGGGGGTGACCTTTGCTCTGAGATCCACTTGTGGCTGGGCAGAGAGAGGAGGAGGGAGGCAGAGAAGAAGCAAGAATGGATGGGGAAGGGGCCAGACCCAGGGGAGACGTCGTCCTGGCAGCAGAACCCAGCTTGGAAAGGGAGAGACTGTTCCCCGGACTTGGGCCAGGCTGAGCTGTTGTGGGGCGGCGGATGGGGAGGAGGGAGAGGTGGCTAATTTGTTTCCTTCAGCTCCACAAAGACGACAATGAATCTGAGGCGCCCAGACAAGGCCGCCCAGCACACAGTGCTGACGCTGCAGACGGGGAAAGGGGACCAGCGGGTCTGGTGGAAATTGTCTGGCTAACCGGCTAACCGATGCTTGGGTCCCTAATCGGCCTCCTGTGGTGACTGGCCTGGGCTCTTGTGGGGGAGGGGCCTCTGAAGAGCCACTTGGTTGAATTTCTGTTGCTGCTGACACCACCTGTCACGGAGGAGTGTGTAATTAGGACACATGGAACTTCCCAGCAGTTGAGAGCCGGGCCTGGAGATGATGAAGGCTAGCCGCAGGCATGGGCTGGCTCCTCTTGTTTGTTTCTCTTGGAGTCTGTCCTGGTTTTCTAGGGACAGCTGGGGGCTTGTGAATCACGGGACTCGGTGGGCCATGTCCTTGGGGAGGGGACAGGGAGGACTCAGGAGCCACCTTCTCTCAGCAGAGAACGTGCCCTGCTTGCCCCTCTTGGTCCGCGCAGCACTGGGCACCTAGACCTGCCTACCTGTGGAACATCTGAGCTCCCAACCAGGTCCCTGCTGCTTGCCACCAAGTGCCAGGCACGACACAGACCCCTCCACCACCCCCCACCCCCCAAGAACGGTGAGAGGGCTGGTCTTGCTCAGGAAGAGGCAGCAAGGTAATTTGGGGGTCGAGGCTGAGGATGTGGACTGGGGTGAACAGGGGCCTGGAGGGGGCTGCTGCAGGCGAGGCAGAGGAAGCCAGGCTGCCTGGGGTGATCTGAAATGATCCACGTTTGCCCACCGCCCATACTCGGCAGTCAGGCAGCCTCGTCTCCTGGCCTCCCTTATTCTGCGGGAATATCTCCCACCATCAGGGGGCTGGGCACCCCTAGGTGAGGGAGGGCTCGGCAGTCCTGCTATGTGAACAGCTGAAGAAGAGCCAGCCTTCTGCCACTGCTCAGTGTGAGCCCCAGGCAGAGAGGGCTGCCCTAAGAGAAGCCGAAGTCCAGGGACCCTCAGACCCTATGATACCTTGTGAGGCTGTGAGGAAGGCAAGCACAGCTGACTGAGAGGACAGGGCCCCTTATCCTGGTCTGCAGGATCTCAGAAGGCTACTGGGGCACTTGTGAACCATGGACCCAGGCCCTGGAGTCCCGAGACATCGCTGTGTGGACCAGGGTGTGTTTCCGGTCTCTTTGGGTCCCGGTTTTCTCATCTGCAAACAGGGTGGTGGTACCTGTCTCCTATCAAGACCACTGTGAGGGCTGAAGGGGGCAGGCCATGCCAAGGGCATGGCTCCAGGTTCAGCTTCCCTTGCACCCATGCCAGCAGTCCTGCAGCTACCCTGCGCCCAGTCAGCCTTATGGCACCAGGCAGGCAGATTGATTGCTCAGGGGCCTTTCAGACCCCAAGTCCCTCAGTGGGAGGGTGCCTTCCAGACCTCCCTCGTGGCCTGATCACACTCACAGTGCAGCCATATGACTAAGACCAGGTTTTTCTCTGGTCCCCGAGTGGTACAGGCAATGAACACATGGTAACCAGAGGGTTGGGGGCAAGGGGGAGTGTCACATTCAGCAGAAGCTGAGTGGAATAAAGGCCTGGTAATCTACACAAGCCCCCCCCCCTCCCGACCCTGCACAGAGCATGCTCTGACACCCGTGGGGTTACCGTGAACCAGGGTCAGCACCAGGGGAATGAACACACTCACCAGCAAACTCCTGCCCGCCGCCTGGGCAATTTCTGCCTCACAGTGACCCTGTGGGATCAGCGGCCTGGTGCTTCCTCCCTCTGCCAGCAGGGGCCCCCACGGGGTTTAACGGGACGGCTCACCCAATTTGTAACCAGGTGAACCAACTCCCTCCGTTCGTGCCCTGTGTTGATACCTTGGCCACAAGGACGGCAGTTCGAGACCCACAGTCGACCCATGGGAAAAGGATGAGGCTCCCCCCTCCCGTGGCATGTCAGTCTCAGCAGCCCACAGCGGCAGTTCCGCTCTGCCCTTTCGGGTCCTGCTGGGTGGGGATTGACTTGGAGCAGTGAGTATGAGTGGGTGAGCAAGTGAGTGAGTGAGTTTGAGTGAGAGGATAGATGAGTGAGTGAGCGTGTGAAAGAGAGAGAATGAATCCAAGTGGTAGCTCTGGCCACCAGCTCCTCTGGACGTTACCTATTCTAAGTGTGGCCCATGGGCCGGCAGCACCATCAGCCCCACCTCCACGTGGTACATCAGCTCGCCAGGTGAGTCATTTGCAGTGGAGTTCCAGAAGCATCCCCGGCTTTACCCATCGGTCAAGCCCAGGTGGTATGCCTGGAGGGGGCAGTGCTACCTGCAAGGAACAGCTTGCTCCACACCAGCACAGTGCCAGCATTCGCAGAGAATGCCACTTTGTAGCAAAGGGGACATCCAAGATGCTCAGAGCGCCCCCAGGGATGTTAGCACACGCCCTCCCACTCTGTGTCCTTAAACAAAGCATCACTGGCATCATCCTGCTGGGACTGGAGGAAAGGGATCGTGGGAGGGGCCTGGGGTGGATGGGTGGGTCGCTGGGCAGGTGTCCCGAGGGCAGAGAAGAGGGGTGAGCCACTGTCTGAGCTAGCTTCCTGCCCATGTCCCCTGCCCATCCCCTGGAAGTCAGTCAGATGGGCTTGGAAACGGAAGCCCACCCCCCAAGCCAGTTCTTCTTTCTTCGTTCTTCCTCATGGGGTCACACCCATGACCCACCCTTGTTCCTCTCTGATACCACCTGGAGCTAGACCAGGAGCTCTTTCTGTGGAATCTGAGTCCGTCTGTCCACAGAGCTGCTCTGACCACGGACCGTAGGCTGGGAGGCTGGACACGGCCGCTGTGCATTCTTCCACAGGTGGGAGGCCACAGGCCCCTGCCTGAGGTTCTTAGGGGGATACCTCCCAGTTTCTGGGAGCACCTGGCACCCTCGAGTGGGGGCACTGTGGCTCCAATCTGCCTCTGTCCACCCAGGACCTTCCTCCTCTTGCTTCTCCATCTCCGTGGATCTTTCTCTTGAAAGAACATTTATCGATGGGCTTGGGGCTCCTCACCCCTGAAATGCTTTCAAGATCCTGAATGTTGAGGATCTTGGTACCTGGATCATACCTGCAGAGACTTTCTCCAAATAAGTCACAGTCGTGGGGGTCCCCAGACTCCACACCAAGCCACTCGGCCCCAAGCAAAACCAACATCCTGGGCCTCCCTTGCCGGCCGGGCCTTCTCCAGCAGACATGGAGGAGTGTGTCAGGTCACGTCTCCTGGCCTAGGAGCTAAGCAGGTCTAAGTTACCAAGGTGTCCCTTAGGGACTAACTTCCTTGTAAGTAGAGAGCCTGAAGAGTCCTGGGAGCAGGGCAGGGAATAGGGGGAGGAGAGTGAGGTGCCCACCCTCAAGTCCACACAGGTGTCTGTCCTCAGGTCCTCTGCAGGTACTGCAGAGGTGAACACCGCCCCTCCCCAGATATTGTACCCCCTTCTTCAATTTCCCCCCCCCACCCCGCGCAGCTGAGAGCAGTCTCGCGTAGCTTATTCCGGGGTCCCAGGGTGTCCCAGGCTTAATATTTGGGATTGGAGCTGTTCTGGGTGCCAGATGAGAGAAGCAGAAGTCGCATGCAGACAAGCTTTTCAACTGGCATGGTCTATCCCTTCTCAGGGCACTTGGCTTGAGCCACTCAGGACGTTTCTAGGCAGAGGGAAGTCTCCCCCCACCGGACGTCTGTTCTCCTGGGCCTAGTTCTGCCCTCTGGGAAACCAGCCTGAAATTTCTGGGTCACTTTCATGAAAAGTGTTTGGAAATGATCCAAGGACATGGCAGGGGATTGTGGGGGGCGGGGATTATGAGGCTCTCCCCACCTCTTTGAGATGCTCCCCACTCCTCTACATCACCCCTCCCCCTCCCCACCAACATGCCAAGACGCCACTGCTCCTTCCCTGGCTGGAGACCCAGAGACAGGGGAAGTCCCCAGGAGAGATGGCCAAGTGGCAGAAGGTTCCTTCCCCAGAGGGCTGGGCCACTCAGCTTCAGCCACCCTGCAGGTGCCCCTGCCTCTGAGCCGCGCCCAGTGTGGGCCCCCCGGGAGTCACTCAGAGTCTCCTGGCCACACCTGGAGGCCCATTACTCCACCGCTTCCCTCCCCTCCCCTCCCCTTCCAGGACTAGCACCAGTCACTTGCTAGAAAGTCCCTGGGTGATGCAGATAGTGGCTGCTACTGAAAGGGTTGGCAGTTCAGGCCCCTCTCCCCGGGGAGGTGCCCAGGTGGGGCAGAGTTGCTCTGGTACAGACGGTAGTTGAGCTGGTAGCTGAAAGGTTGGTGAGTTGAGTGGCCAGAGAGACGTGGAAGAAGGCAGTGATGCTGGAGACCCCTGGAAGCGCTTCAACCCCGACTTACAGGGTCCACATGCACAGGCCACGGCAGCACCAGGTGGACGTGCTCCAGGACCCCAGGTGCTGTGCCCAGGTACCAGGAGGGTCACCTCTTCTGACCAAGAGGAAAATCAAGGCCGCTGGGACGGAGGGAGCTTGCTGGTTTCCTGGTACACTATTAAGGAAGGCCTGCTGCAGAATAGCTGTTTCCCTGGTTCGACTCACAATCACCTTGAACTTGGATTGCTCCTCCCTGGACAGTGCTGACCGTGCTTCCATCACATGGAGATGGAGCTGGGGCCCCAGGCTGGCATGGTTCCATGTCGGAGCCCTGCCCCTTCAGCCCCTTTAACTAAGCCATAGGCCGCCTAATGACCCTGCCCCTCCCCTGCCTTGTTGGCTGCTGCCTGCAACCAGAAGGTTCTTCAATTTCCCCATCTGTGTGGCCCCTCCATTGAGCATCTCTCATCCGTGCTGGCCCAAAGTGAGCCTGGGCATCTGTCTGGACGGATGCCACTCTTGAGCCACCCAGCTCTGGGCTTCTCTGGGGTGATCCCTGCCTGTTGATCTCTCTGGCCCCTGGGCTGGTCCTTGCAGCCCACCTGTGCAGAATCCTGGGCTCCAGGCGACTTCGTAGGTGACCGACGGTGAGTGAGTCAACCTCTCTGAGTCTGGAGATAAGAATAGGACCTCCCACACACCAAGAGTTGTTAGCAGGCTCACAGTCATGCATCGATGGGGGGACGTGGCCTTGGTAAGACACGAAATGCCTTGCAGATGTGCAAGCTGTGAACGCCATGCTTCCGGGGCTGGGAGGCATGCTGGGGAGGGGCGGAGGGTATCTCCTCTGCCAGTGCACTCATCTACCCGTCCCCTGTCAAGTTCCCTCCTCTGACCAAATTATAGCAGCCATCCCTTGGTCCACAGCCGTGTGTCCCACCACGGGTCCCACGCAGGGCTGATTCTTGAGGCCCTCAAGTGCTATTGATCTCCATGGTGGCCATGCAGCAGGACCTGACTCACAGGGACTGGGTGCCTCACAGCGAGACACTACCCAGCCCACTACCCCCTTGGTGATCACAGGAACGCCCGAGTCAATGGTGGAGGCTGCCGTGTCACTCCATCTCACTGACCTGACCCTCTTGTACCTGCTCTTACCTGGTGCCACAGCCAACTGCCCAGTGGGCAGCAGGAACCCACCAGCCATCCGTGGGAGAGGCATGACGCTTCTGCTCCCGAAAGATCTCTAGTCTCAGAACCCAGGGGCAGTTCTCTTCTACAGGTTGCCCAGGAGGCAGAACCGGCTCCGTGGCAGTGAGCCACCAGAACCCTTCCAGGGTGCTCCTTAGAAACAAGCATGGAAATATTACATCCCAGGTGCCTTGGACCTGTCGTCAGGAGAGGACCAGTCCGGGGAGGAAGACATCATGCTTGGTAAGGCAGAGAGTCAACAAACAAGAGGAAGACTGCTGATGGTTGTGGCATCCATCGGTTGTCAATTTGAGACTATTAAGGGGTGGAAGTGATCCTGGCAATGACCCCATTTTGCAGGCACCAAGGAGACGTACAGCACGCTGGAGGCATGACACAAGCTCTTTACCTGAGAGGTGTTCCTGTGGAGAAAACACGTGGAGTTACACTAGTGCCCTGGAGCTGGAGCTGGAGGAGCCACCTGGAGCTCTGCCAGCGCCGAGATGCTTACAACGTCACTGGATCCACAAGACTTTCCACCCACTGACCTGTGCTCTTCCTGCATCCGACACCACTGCTTGTGTTTTGCAAGTCTAAAGAGGATTTTAAAAGATCGGTATCAGACTTAGGGGCTAATATAGAACCTAGGGGCTTGAAGCGGACTCCTCCGGGATGTTTTCTCAATATTCAATCTCTCTTGTATAGAAAGTTCTTTCTTATACACACATGAGTGTTTTTGGAGTTGTTTCTCGAGTCAGTCCCGACTCATGCCCAGCTCCTCCGTGAGATGGAGTGCTCCCTAGACGATAACCATGGGCTCAGACAGCAACGAGGGTGAGGCCATGCCGACTAACCAACCGGGCAGTGTTTCCTTCTACTGCTATCAAGAAGAGTCAAGACACACGCGATGGCACCTGCAACCACAGGGACAGGTCTGAGTCACCAAGTCCAAGGTCTCTTGCCTTTGTTTCTGGGGCGCATCCTGGTGGTAACGAGGTCAGGGAGGGTGCTGTCAAAGATGGCAATTTCCAGGGTCAAAAGGAGCCCCAGGGACACACGGTGGATCCCTTAAAAGCATGTGTGGTTCAGGCCCAGCAGTGGCCCCACGGGAGAGATGGCCTGCAGACCTGTTCTTGTAAAGCTTCCCACCTGGAAACCCCCTGGGGAGATCCCCTCAGTGCTGTGGCCATCACCTGGCCACGGCGGCATGGCTGACAGCAGAGGGAAGCGCAGCCTGGTCCTGTGCTACGTCTGAGGCCATTGTTGCTGCCCCTGTGGCTGCCCAGATCATCGAGGGCCTACTCTTGCTCGCTGCCCCTCCCCTTTACCAGATATGAAGACAAGCCCCGCCCGCCTCGCTTCTGAAGAGCATGGGGCTGGACTTGAGGAGGCAGCTTTGTCTTCCTCACGGCTGTTACCATATTTTTCGGACCCTAAGATGCACCTGGCCATAAGACACACCCAGTTTTTAGAGCAGGAAAGCAAGGGAAAAAAATATCCTGAACCAAATAGTGGGGCAGTATATCTTTTTATGTGGGAGGGGCATCACTGCCCCGGTGGGAGTAGGCGGCCCAGCCTTGCTCCTGGAGAGCTGCTGCTGGATTTGAACCATCAACCCTGTGGGCCACAGTCCCATACTCAACTACTGCGCCACTGGGGCTCAGCCCGGGAAGTATGTCTTATGGTCCGAAAAATACGGTAAGTCTGTTCTGAGGCTACCCAACAGGACAGAGTAGAACTGCCCTGTGAGTTTCCCAGACCGGAACTCTCTGCTGGAGCAGAGAGCTTATCTTTTGTCCAAACAGCAGCTGGTGGTTTCGAACTGCCGACCCTGAGGTTAGCAGCCTAATGTGTCCCCTCTGTGCACCAGGCACCTAGGCTGTGCCCTAGGTGGTTGGGATTGACCCAGCACCCAACAGCCCAGTAGATAACCGGATCTGTTTGGAAGCCGCTAGGTCGAACAAAGCTAATTTTGTTTTGTTTTGTTTCCCCAGTACAAGCCCTCCCCCCCGGCTTTGAACAAGTGACAGGCTGTGTTTAGGGGTCCCGCTCGGGAGGGGTTAGGCCTGTGGCCTTGCCAAACCTAATTATACAGGGAACCCGATCCTGGGGCAGTATGAGAGTGCTTAGTTGAGCAAATGCTCTGACGTTCTGGAACTTTCTGGCTCCACGAGAAATGCTGAGGCATTCAGATCTACCCCATGCCACCCCCGCTCCCCATCCACATGGAGGGTGGGGGCTGAGGGTCAAGACCGGCATGGGAGGAGGCAGGTGGTCCTCGGCCCCTCCTTGTCCTCTCTCATCTGTCTGCAAAGTGCCCACCTCCCTTATCAGATGCACAGCAGGGCAGCCAGTGCCTGTGTTTTATGGGCCTATCATGTGTGAGATCTCGCCCATTAGGGAGAAGCTGTCAACACAAAACATAGACTTCCAGGGCCCGGTTCTACTCCGGGATTATGAATAACCTCTCCGATCATTAGAACCGGAGCATTTTTTTTGAAAAAATCCAATTTGTTTCTCACCTCGAAACCCATTTTGTTTGCTTCCAGCCTGCTCTGCTCAGAAGGGAGGGGTGGGGGCTGGAGTGCTCTGTAATCTTGGCTCAGGACCGTGAGCGCCACCCCCTCCAGACAGAGCTTGAAGCCCGCCTTGTCCCCGAAAGCATCGGCCTCCCCTTTCCTTCGTGCCAGCTGTGCACGGCTCCTGGCAGACGCTCCATTGGTAATCAGGCAGAACAGGACAGCACCCCCAAGGAGGCCAAGGCCCAAGAGGCGGGTGTTCTGTGGAGAGGTCCCCCAGCAGAGAAATCTGGGAAGGCTCTCATTTTCATCTGACCACTCCGCAAGCAAGGTCTACATGCAGGATAAGAAGAAAACCAAAATATTATCTGGGCAAAAGCTTGGGGGCGAGGGGAGTGGGTGGGGAGACAAATCTCCATGCTGTCTCTTTCCTGGCCTGCCAGCCTCTGTCCTGGGCCTTCCTGGCAGCATGGGTGTGATCGCACCTCGGCCTTGTCTGTAGGACCTCACCACTCAGCCATGAAAGCTGACACGGGAGATTCATGGCCACACGTGGCCCCGGACGACTCTCATCAGCCCACACAGGGACAAGGGCTGTCCATCTCTTTGGCTCAATGGGCACCCCTCCAGAGGGCCACCGAAACTGGATGAGCCGGGAGATGCTTCCTCATGGCTGGGTCTGTGCCTTGCAGTGTCCTCGCCTGCTCAAGCTGGGCCAGAGCGGGCAGTGCCCTCTGAGCAGGCCAGCAGGCGGAGACGGTGGGGGCCCAGCCTGCCTGTCCATCACTCAGGGAGCGCTCCTCTCTGCCCACCTGGCGCAGTGCCACGTGCCGGACTGAGCAGGTGAGCTGGACAGGCTTCCCATCCTTGAGAAGGTCAGTGTCCTGCTGGGCAGAGGAAGGCACGGAAGCAGCGGTGGATGGCTCTGTGTGAATGCAGAGATAGACACTACCGCGGTGGCCGT
Source organism: Nesogale talazaci (assembly GCA_004026705.1). Classification (NCBI taxonomy): domain Eukaryota; kingdom Metazoa; phylum Chordata; class Mammalia; order Afrosoricida; family Tenrecidae; genus Nesogale; species Nesogale talazaci. Next base: position 27,158 of record PVJH01002542.1, on the reverse strand, counting down.
GGCGACGTCTGCCGGGAGATGTCTGGCGAGGATCAGAGGAGAGGGCCATTTGAGCTGGGCCGGTGAGGATGGCTAGGAGTTTGTTGGCAGATGAGAAGTGTTGAGGTTCCCCGGTTGGTCTCATCAGGTCTGAAATGTCCTTGGTCACCTGCTTGGTATGACTCACCATCTCTCCATCCCTTAAAAGCGAGTGGGATGCCCCAGTGGTGAGTGCACAGCAACCTCGACGACAGGTATAAACACAGGGGTCACCCACAGCGGCCACTGTAGGCTTGAACGTAGCCACTGGGCATGTTGTGTTCTGTCCCCCCTGTTGGCAGCAACACAGCAAGAGCAAACAAGGCAATACCGAGCACTCGCAGGATGAACTCAGAGGGATCCGGGCTTGGCCCCAGGGAGACGCTGGACTGAGCAAATGGTGCTCATCAATCCCTGTGTCCGTGACCCTAGCCCCGGGAGCATAGTGGAGAATGGCTGAGAGCTCCCAGGAGCAGGTCACCTGACCTTTCTTCCGCGGCACCTCTGTGCAGACTCAAACTTCCAGTCTTTCAGCACGTCGCCCAGGGACTCCACAGAGCTGCTTCCCCAAATACGAGTTGAATAGTTGAATCCTCAGGGCCTAGGCAAGCTCAGGCACGTGGGGAAGGCCAGGGTGGAAGGGGGCTTGGCAGAGAAGGACCAGGGCCAGCCCACCACGGGATCTTCTGGACATCCGGGCGGTGCTGACAGGTACCCGGCTGCCTTCCCCGGAAGCCAAGGACGGCTCCATTGTGCAGCCAGCCCCAGGCACGGCCATGGAAAAGCCCCAGCGAGGTCCTGGCCAGGCCAGGCCTCCTTACCCGCTGGAAGGTTTGGTGAGTGGAGAGAGCCAGCCACCCCCACCCACCTACCCTGCACCCAGCCCAGCATTCCAGCTGCCCTGCTCAGGTCCCACGTCTGCCCTGCTGAGTCCCTGTCCCTCTTAGCTCTCATTTGTCAGTGGGCCTCGGCCCAAGCTCGAGATACAGCAGGAATCCGGCCGGGTTCCCAGACGCTTAATTGGAGCTGGGCTCTTCATTACCCACACACCTGTTCCCCAACACCATATGGTTGGAGGTAAATAGGCTGTAATTGTTTATCCAAAGTCAATTCTGCCTTGAGTGAGTGAGTGAGTGAGTGAGTGGCGCTCCCTCCTCCTCCCCCCTTCTCTTTCCCCTCCTTCCCTCACTGCTGTGTCCTTTTCTCTCCCTCCTCCTCTCTGC